>JAJHUR010114771.1:0-26534 GCA_027495735.1 Lutjanus campechanus | reverse complement strand
GGGGCTTTAAGGTTGCGGATGTGTATCCTCTATGCCACTGTGCTGTGCTTGTGAGCATAGCTATTTGATTGGTGCATCACTGTCTGTGAAACTACAAGATTCTTATCATAACAGCCTTTCTTTGATTCACTGAGTGGCATATAGCAGCCTGTTTAGATATGGTTGGGGGGTAGTAGGGCCTGGGTAGACACAGACAGTCAGACAGCCAGCCGTCACATGAAAGTTTGCTTTCTGTAGCTGACAGGTCAGTTTTTTGGTGTGTTTTTTCAAGCAGGTCTCATCCAGGTAAACGAAGAGATCAAAAGCAGGGGCTTGAGCTAGCATCAGTCTGCCTGTGATGTAAGGCCTCCCATCCTTAGATCTCGGGCATTTCTTGTGCCTCCTTCCCCGTTCCATATCTCTGATGGAATTTTAATGATAAGCTCACTAAGTCTGAATTGTTATCTTGAATGCACTATCACTGCACCACAAACATCTCATACCCATATCACACGCTCCTCACCATAAATCCCTGAAAGCTGCATGACTGCCCCACCCACCCACCCCCCCTAAAAAGTTTCCATTTGGACAGCTATCTTTTTTGACAGTTGCATACTCTGCGAACATTGTGTTTCTGTTTGCAGGCCTAGTTTTTGATTAGTGGCAGCACTGACGCCTTTAATAGCGGGGAAAAAATCAGCTCAGGATCTGGTGCTAAGTGTTTTTTTTAAGGTTTGGAGAAGTGCTGTAAAAAGCACCATCTTCTCCCCGAGGGGACACACCCACTCAGCAAGGGTGAGAGGGAGAGAGTGCTTGTGTGATGGTCAGAGAAGCAGACATCTCTGGTGCTGAAATTGAATCTGGTCCCAAGTTTGTAGTGGAAAAGCCAAAGTGACAGAATAGTAGATAATAGGTTTGCTGTAACGTCACGCCTGAGTGTATGTCCACACTTGGGCATTTCTGGAACAGTCCAGCTCCTGACGTCCTTATGACAGGCCTCTTCCCATTTCTTTTCCTGTTACACGGCTGTGCAGCCACAGCCCATTTTACTTCAACACTTTTAGCATGCTCCATGGATTGCTCTGTTGCCTATTACTTTGAGTGCTGAGCTATCAAAAGTGTCTGATTTGTTATTGATAAAGTAATGTTAAAATGGTCATAAAAATGAAACAAAGCCCATTTGTGTGCTTGCCCAGTAGGATACAGTGCTGGGCTTTTTTTTTTTTTACTCTCTTGCTGCATTGTTTTATTGTTGTAAAGCCCATGTAATCCTCTGCACTTAAAAAGATAAGTGAGCTGTGAAAATAAAGAATTATTTAGGAACTTTTATATTGTAATTCCATGTTGTTGGCCGCATTGCTTTAGTGTGCAGCACTGGCTCAACACAAAGAAGAAAAGTTTTCTGTTTTTATTTCCTCTTTAAGCCCAAATTCTTGTTCTCATCAGCACTTTCCCCTTCTCTTCAGCATCTCTCAATCACTCTATCTCCCTCACTCTCATTTCCTCTTTTTTTTCTGTGACGGTGACCTTGAAGGTATTCCTCCTGTGTTTGTTCAGACACACAGAACTCTCTGTTTCTTTTTCCTCTCCCTTCCCTTCCTCTGTTTTCATTAGCGGGCTCAGTCAGCCTGCCTAGGGACAGCCCGGTGCTGTGCTCACGTTACAGGCCTATTGACTTCGGAAGAGAGAGAAAATACTGTGGACATGATTCACCATGCATGAACCTCATGATACCCGTTTTATCTGTACGTTCTTTTCAATGGAGGAGGGAGCAGATAAACCACACAGCATTTTTATCACCCTCACTTCAGGCATGTCAGTAATCAGATACACAGACCAGGCTAATTAATATTTGGAGATACTGCCACGCAGTCACACACCCGCACTGTTAAAAAAATGACACAGAGTTGACATAAAGTGCACATGTTTCAGTCTTTACAGATGTTTGACAATTTAGTGCTATTGTTTTTTCTTACTTTTGTTCCACAGTGCATACTCTGTTTTGCAGTTGTCATTACCTGAAATTGCGATGTAGTAATAATTTCCAAGGTGATAATCAATACAGCTTTTCAAGGCTGAAAAATTGCTACAATTCACACAAAAGGTGATAAAATAATGGAAAATATTTTTTGTGCAAATTAATTTTGTTGAATTCATTGTGCAGGCTGAGTTCTCATACTGATGACGGAGCTTGTGAATGGAAACAGAGGTGGGTGTGCAACCCTCACCACTTCTGGGCATTAAAGGAATAGTTGGGATTATTTGAATTTGAGTTTTGTGAACGACAGTGTGTTATCGACAGTAGATGCTGGTCTGTACGCCCCCAGTTTAGAGAAGCAGCAGGAGAACCGGTGTAGGAGGCCATGCAAAGGGTCAGCAACAGAACATATTTTCACAACCTAAAAAAAAGTCCACCTCAAAAAACAATGCACAGACTCTTGCAAAAATAATCGTCATCAATAATCACCAACAACCCACCAGAAGTGTGTGGCAGTGCCTTCATTGACAGAGATGTCTCACTAACCCATAACGCTGACATCTTGGGAATGAGATTCAACAAACAACTATCTTTCTGGTGCATTTACAAACTGCAACTGACAAATCCTACTTATTCTACCTTTAAGTATAATATTTTCACTCTTTTCCTTGCTGACAGACAGCAAACCACTATTATATGAGGTAGATACCACTCTCTCTTATTCAACCAGACTCCATAGGTGAAATCACTGATTTTATCTCGCAGAACATGGGAGGTGCTGGTCTACCACTGCTTCGACTGGTTACTTTGATATTTTGCTTATATATCAGCAGTATCCTGTCAGAAAATGCTCACCAACGGCAAGGTAAAGCAATGAAAATATTCCCAATATACCACACCTTTAAACTGACATTGATTTTTTTAGATGGTCCTTTTTTAGGTGGTTAAAATACATTTTGTTGCTGACCCTGTCCACAGCAGTACATTGTTTTGCATCTGCGCTGATTCTCCTGTCTGCATTTCTGCAAATTGGGGGTGTGTGTTGACCAGCATCTACTGTGGTAATACACTGACTAACAATAAATACCTCATATGACCCCACTTAAAATAATCAGAACTATCCCTATAACCTTCAAAAACCTTTGTATATAAACTGTAAGCACTTTGTTGCATCCAGGAGTTACGCTTTTGCATATTCTTATGAGCTCTGCAAACAACAATGAAGGTATTGGCAGGAAGTAATAGCCCTCGGAGGTGGATGGGTGTTTCATCACACTAGTACCCCAGTAATTAACTAGGACTGCCCTGGAATTCACTGTGTGTTCTCCTGTCTCTCTTCTTCTCCTTGTATTCCTCTCTTCTACGATGTAAGGGTGGGGTGGGGTTGTCTCTGTTCATATCTGCAGCTGTACAATCTAAGCTTTGAACTATGCCACTGTGGCGTTATGGTAATCAAAAATGGAATACATTTTGAAGAACTGTTTAATGCAGAAGCACACTGTGCTCTATATATACACAGTTTTTTGACCCGGTGTTACTGGAAGGAGTTGGGGATAAATTTTGTCGTGCGCTTAGCAGCCTGACATTCCAGTGATGATGCACCTGATAGGTTGGCAGCCATGCAGCAATCAGTTAAATGACAGACAGACAGGCTCAGAGCACAGCTGCACAGTGCAGTCTAAGCCAATTGTGTGACAATCAGAGGCAGCTATTTTAGGTTTCCCTCCCCCTACAGAGAACAGATTTCAGTGAATCAGTTGGCCCTCGGGCATCATAATTATGCAAAAGGCTCAGCAGAGAAAAGTTGTTTGTTCCACTATTGTTTTGACTTTCTTTCTTATCGCTTAATCATCTGAGGAAAGTGGTTGTGGTAATATATAGAGAGGTGCGAGCTTCTGTTGACTATAAACATTAGGCTTGAAAGCAATCTGAAAGTTAGATTAGAAATACATCTATATGTACTGAATTCGGAGGCATGCAAATGACTCAGATTTTGCAATTCAAATCGATTTTTTTTTTACTAAACAAAGCCTCTATTTTGAAATGTGTGAACCCAGAATTTTTGAAACACTGCAGAACTTATGATGTAGAAATTTCTGGACTTGTATGCTGCACGTTTAAAGAGGGATAGTTCGGATTATTTAATGTGGAATTGTATGAGGTACTTATCAATCAGTATTAGCTACAGTATGATGCTGGACAGCAGGCCCCCAGTTAGAAGAAACCAGCATGGAAGCTAAGCAGTGTACCGCTGAGGACAGGGTAGGGATGGCCAAAAAACAATTGTTAGATGCATTATGATTCTTTCTTGAAAGATTATGAATTCATGCAGAAAAGTCAGTATCGAAAATTTAAAAAACAATTTACATCTAATTTACAATTTATATATAAGGTATTTTAGCCACTTAAAAAAAGGTTCATTTAAAAATATCAATATCAGTTTAAGTGTACGCTATATTTAGAATATTGTCATCACTTTTTACCCTGTCAGTAGGTAGGTTATGAGGAGTCACTGTTATAATGTATACCAAGTATCGCTCTCTCCAAATCATTTCCTCAAGCAACACAGCAGTTGCAGGTCTACCACTCCCTAAATGTGTTGTTTTTTTTGTTTGTTTGTTTGTTTTTTTGTTATTATTTTGTGACTTCTACCAAATGTGCTTCAAGATTACTTAACTCAGCAACATGCTCAGGTTTAAAAATGTTTTATAAGGCATAACATAGAGCTGGAGCAAAGTCACTCACCTGTAGCTCATACTCAGGCGTCATTTTGAAGGGCAGCTTGGCTTAAGGTCTGCCACTTAAAAGGGACCCGTGAGAGGAAAGGGCACAGGCTGCCACTCTTTTGACCAGCTCTCCCCTGCGGTGAAAAACCGAGCTGAAACAATTACAGGCCACTGTGAGGTCTCTCACATAGCGATGTCTGGAAATGTTATACACACATAAACACACAGGCTCACACAGAGAAGCCAAAGTTATTAAAACTAATTAACTTGAATTAACATTTAAAAAACTTCTTGGTGCCCTTTAGAGATTTAGGTTGACTGCTGTAAGTAACACAAATCCATCCAGACCTTCAGGACGTGTGTGTTAAGCCTCTGGTCACTCTATCAATGCAAAGTGAGAAAAGCTGTTTCCCTCCCTGGGCTGCACTCCCCCTCCAGCTGCACGGAGCACTACAAGTCCTCTTCGCACCCATGAAGGTGGAAGACTTATGTGTTAATCCTGAAGCCCCCACCTAAGCCCCTGTAATAAAGCACGCTCTCAATGAGGACCTGTCCCCTCCCTCCAGGCAAGGCAGCTTAGGCTTCTGCAATCACTAGCTGGTGAGCGGCAGGAAAGCTAATGAGCCCCCTCGTCTAGACGTCCGGCACCTGCATTCATAGCTGTTCTAGTGGGAGCTCTCTGGGGTGTAGGCAGACTGCAGGTGGAGATGATGGAGGTCTGCAAAAGGCCAGCAATAAGCCCCACCAGGGGGATCATCTGGTGACCAGCAGTTTGCTGGTCTGAATACATAGTAGTCAAACACACGGCTGCCACGGCCCCGGTGGACGACTTGAACCCGCTGCTAACCTGAAGCCGAGCGTTCACTCAAAGGAAAGGCTTGTGGACTTCAGTGTAAATTAATTAATGGTGTCTAATTCCATGCAAAGGTCCAGTTGTTCAGCTTATGCTCTCTATGCAAAGCGTATGTGGACAGTTTCCTGCTCCCCGTGGACTGCTGTTGTGCAAAATGCAGATAGGCTTTTTGTAAATGTTAAAGAGCACAATGCAGATGCTTTATTTAGAGTTTGTACATCTGTTATGCCTGTAGAGAATTGGGGAAGTGCCTACACCTAGAGCGGGTTCATGTGATACCTTAACTTTTTCTTTCGTTCCATCTGGAAGAGAAATATTTAGTAAGAGATTCAGTCTTCTTTTGTGCATTTAGTGCATTTGTGATACCTGTTACTACAACACTTAGACATTGAATTAAATATAACTACATTTCCTTGCCTTTTTATTTGTTTTGTATTGGCATTTGTTTTATTTGTCTGGTTTTTCATGGGTTTTTACTAGCCTGGGAACCTGACAAATTCACAAATGTGAATTACCAAGGGGTGTTAACAACATGTTTAGACCAAAATGCCTCTGGATGCTATTAGATAGGCTTGCAACAAAACATGTGAGGCGCTTAGTCCATTTCCGAGCAGGGCACATAATAGTGGCTGCCTGGTTGTAATCTTTCTCATATTACAGCTAAAAAGTACACAAAACTATAATTCATTAACTATATTTCTACAACAAGACCTACAACCAATAAGAGCAGCAAAATGTGTGACAGTCTTCCCCATATTCAATAAACGGTTGATTGGCCTGACTGGATCCAAGGCTAATAGCATTCTGTGTTAATGGAAGGGGGTCCAGATGTTTGCATCTTCCAAAGCAAATGAAAATATAAGTTTGGCAGATTCCTCTGGTTTCCAGGCTAGGGTTTTACAGTAGTGGTGTAAAAGCTGAACAAACTTCCCTAAATAGTGGAGATGAACTGCAGACCCAGTTAGTTACAGCTAACCAAATTTCCACCATGGATAACAGGACCTCATTTATGTTGGCCATAATTGTCAATTGCCCAGGCTCCAATTATATTCTCAACACAGGAACAAATCCACTCTGATTGAGGGACCAACTAAAAGAGCAGCGAGCTGGTGTCCTGGATGTTTTCAGAATCCTGTTCAGGAGAGTAGAGCACTTGTGTAAGTGTTTGTTATTCAGGTTTAATTATGTCCACGGGGCCTGGGAGTGTAGGCCAATCTACACAGCGCCTCTTTAGCCCGAGCCACAGTGGACTGGCTTGATGTCTTCCTCTTCTTTCCTCTGCACTGAATGAGCAATTAAAGGTCATATCAATTAGAGCATGTTGTGGTCTCCAGACTCATTTTGAAACAGCTTGCTCCTGTAGCGCTGTCAAGAAGGAATAAGTATACAAATGTAAAGCTTGGCCTTCCTCGCTTAAATGTTATTTTTTAAATATATTTTGAATAAATCTGCTGCAACATTTAGAGTTATAGTGGTAATGAGTTGCTTGGCTTGGGCGACACTCACCATAAAGTATATATACTGTACAGTATACAACAGTGTTTGTACAACTAATTATTTTATCAATTAATCAAACCAAAGCAGTATATGATAGAGACAAATTATCAACATAAACTCTCAATCTATACTAAAGTTGTGACCTCCTTGCTAGCAAGTAATTTGTTAAATGTTTTGTAACAAATGTGTGTGTTGATGTTAGGTTTAGTTTTGAAAAGATGCAATTTAAAGTCCAGTGTGTAAGATTTTGGGGGATCTAATGGAATATTCATAAGCATGTTTTCATCAATGTATAATCACCTGTAAATAAGAATTGTTGTCTCTTCGTTACTTTGGAATGAGCTGTTTATATCGAGAGGGCGCGAGTCTTCTTCTATGGAAGTCGCCATGCTGAACCGCCATGTTTCTTCACAGAACTGAAAGTAGACTTAAGTTCTTCGCCATAATACTATTCCATCCTTCATCCCTTTATGTTGTTCTCTGGTCGTCCCCATCTTCATGCATTCCTGGACACACAATTAGAAGAAAATTGCAACCAAATTAGTCAACAGCAGTTGAATTGTTAATAAGTCTTTGAATCTTCAGAACATGTTTGGACACATAAATGAAAGAAGAGATGAGAATTAGTAAAATGTGTCTTATGTGCACATCAAAATGGAGGATAACGTCTAAGCATTTTTCCATCAAAGCAAAACACTTTGGTGTTGGTTTGTTCATGAAAAAATGAATTAAGTGCACCCTTCCAGGCACCGTGTGTGTTTCAGAAGTAAAAATGCTCAAACACACTGTTCTTACGCTGGAGTTACAGATGAACCTATGGAGGTCGCATAGCTTGTTTGACATGCTGTCCATGTTAGTGGAATAAAAGTGAACATCATGCAACATCACAACGTATTTTGTTTGTCATTTAACTAGGGAGATTTTTGCAAGAAATGACTGTCTAAACCCCACAGCAATCGATATCAGATAGTCAGCTGCAGCAGAAGTTGACGTTAGCCAGCAGTAACTAAACACTTTTGGAAGAGCAGCGGGGTTCCCTCCAGCATGGACTAAAACCTGCAGGTCTGAGCTGGGCACAAACACACTGGAACAATTAAGAAGCAGTTATTAAGAAAACTAGCTATTGTTTATGCTGACCTAATGTTTTCAGACATGTTTTCTTACATGTTATATGTGTTTGTGCTGGGTTGTTGTATGAGGGTTTTGGCAGGCAGCTGTTGTCCCCTCTTCGCTGGTACTGCATACTGGCATTGAATTTTTTTGTAGTACAGAGTACCAGACCGTACTGGCCTGTTTTGACCCCTGTTTCTACAGAGGCCCAGAATGGAGGGCAAGCCAAATGCTGGCTCTAGAGAGGGGCTTTTATGTTTGTTTCAAGTTTTGTTTCTCTCCTACATGAAAGGACAGGGTGAGGTGAGTGCCTCACCGCTAGATGCCACTAAATTCTACATACTGGTCCTTTAAGTCATAGTGCCAGTGAATGCCTGTTCGATTCAGGGCTACAATACAGTGCACATAAAACTGTGTTTGGACTGTACTTTGCAGTCATTCAATGGTCAGATATATTACAGCCTCGGTACAAGAAGCAAAACAAAAAGCTATTTAGTCTAAATATGGAGAGTCTATATTAACACCTCCCTTGTATTGGTGTGCAAACAAACATTCACATGGTGCCAAATGAGAGACAAAGAATAGTTTTCATTGATGATCCATGAATCCTAATGAAGAAGCATGCACAAAGAGACATATTGCAAAAGGTGATACGTGCCGTTGCCATAGTGAACCCCCCCTTTTTGTGTACTCCGAGATTATATGTGTTTGTTTGCAAGTGGAACTACTGACGGAGGTTCCTTGGCAGTCTTGCAGCGAGGGTGTGTGCATGTGTTGGTGGAGGGGGGGGGGATTCCTGAAGTATGATTAGATGAATTTTAATTCATTCATTTATTCATGAAATTCAATGGGTCTCCTGTCTTCTAAGAGACAGCACACCAAATGCCCTTGCTAGTTTCATCATCACTCTTTGTATTATTTGTAAAGAAGAAATAAATTGTTTCCATCTCATACAAATAAGAAAAGGAGGAACCAAAGAAAGCAATATTACGGCGGAGCGCAAACATGATCATGGTGAGACAAGTGGTTTTGCATCAGTAGCCTACATTAATGGTGTGACACAGTTTTTAGTTTGTTTTTGTTGATAGCAGGCTGTTTGTGTTGATGACAGGTGGTGTTGCGTCTGCAGGCCCATTTCACACAGAATGTAAAAACCACGGCTGCTGTAATGTGAATGTATCAGTACACTGCAAGCAACTACAGAGACTCTCATGTAGGGATAAGCGGTGCGCTGGTGAGAGCATGATGAATAAATCAGAAGGTGCCTTAACATATATAGGAGCATTTTTTCCAACATCTTCCAGGAAAGTCATTTAGTTCAGCTCGCTCATCAGTGGCTTCACTGGTGATCATTATCTCAAACTAGACCTGAATGAGCGGTATGAGCCAGAGACCGCAACCTTCTACCAACCAGCGCCTGCAGGCCACTGGACTCCGGTCTTCCTGTCTCTATAAGGACACTTAATAAAGAAGCATATTCTATCATAGCTGCATATTTAGCAGAGAGCCATTCATTACAGTAAATTAAAGTTTGGGGAATGTGGGCAAAGTTATTTTTATTTTTATTAAATTACATTTTATTTTGCGGTGATTTTTCACTCCCTTGCCTGACAAAAGTGCTGTACTGCCCCCGTGATTTATACTCTGTATGTGACTAAGAGTGTAGTTGTGGGAAGTGTATGCATACAGTATATCAATATGTGTCAGCAGTCTCATACAGTAAATTGGGTGGCTTGATCGAGCCTGCCTCAGTGTGGTCCTGACAGTGTCCTTGAGCAGGTAACACCAAGGTCATCGCAAAATTTACTTTATTATGAGATATTTTACACTTCATAACGGTATGAAGTGGGGATGTCACAATATATCAAATGTTGCAATGTCACAATTTAACAAATGCAGCAGTACCATACCGGGTGTCAGTGTCGACCCTGATATTACCCTGATTTTTTTTTGTTTGTTTGTTTTAATTTTATTTTCTAAAAGGACTGCTACTGACTGATTCTTTGTCTTTGTTTAGCAACTGTACATAATTCAAGCTCTCATTGCCAAAGACAATTATTTGCACATTCTTAGGTCATGGCTGGCTTCTAGAACTCCAACAATTAGTCGATTGACCGATTAGTTGTAAAGTATTAAATTAATCACCAACTATTTTCATCATCGATTAATCCTTTTGAGTCATTTTAAAGAAATTCTAAATTCTATATGTCTAAATTCTCTGATTTCAGCTTCTTAAATGTGAATATTTTCTGGTTTCTTTAGTCCTCCATGACTGTAAACTGAGTATCTCTGGGTTGTGGACAAGACAAGACGTTTGAGTCATTTGAGAACAGTGATCAACATTCATTACCATTTTCTGACATTTTATGGACCAAACAATTAATCGAGAAAATGATCAACAGATTAGTCAATAATGAAAACAATCATTAGCTGCAGCCCTACTGGCTACTTTTATTTTATTTTGTTAAACAGGAAAGCAGAAGCCCCTTAAGTTAAAAAAAAATAATTTGATATCAACAAAAAAAAATGCTGCACACATCAGATTTATGATTCAATAAGGACATTTTTGCAAGTCATAATTTGTCTTTGTTTTTTAGTTTGTTTTTTTTACCTTGGATTTTCTGTATTCTTATAGTCCATGTATATAGGCATATAATCAGTAAATGTGGAATTACAGCATTAGTGGAAGCCCAGAAACCCCATGACCTGTTGTTCTCTCTAGATCCAATTTACAAAGGATGTTTCCAACAGTGACATAATGCAACAGTTTGTTTGCAAGGGACCAGTGTCTCCCACGTCTCCTCATGCAGCCGCTGAAAAAGAGAACAAAATTGATAGATGTGCTTCAAAGAACAAAGCTTTCATAGGCCTGTTTAGGTCAAAGCGTTCATATTATTAATGCCTTTAGAAATATTCACTTTAAGTGTATAATCATATGGATGTTGCAACATCAAAGAAATGGAACGTAAAGCTAACAAACTAATGGCTTCCATCTTTCTTTTTTTCCATGTCTGTGGATCCTTCTGGCTGGGCGGTCACTGTCATCAACAGGTAAACACAATCTTCTTTTCTCCTCTGATATATCTGGTGTTACAGACAGATGATAAAATACTCCGTGCACCTGGAATGGTCAGATTATTTTCCTGTCAAACTACCCTTTGCCTCCCTTGACCAATCATATTTGATGTTTGCCACTGACTGCCTGAGTGCGGGTGGGGACCCCTGCTGTCTAAACAAGCCCCCACCCCCCGACTGTGCAGCCCTTTCCTGAGCGCTGTAGTGGAGAGAAAAGGGCAAGAGAGCAGCGCTCAGGCGAAACAATAGCACCGTGAGGAGATGTCAGGCCCTGGGAGCTGTGAGGTGGATGATGATATGAGCCCACTGGTGTTGTTGTTTCTCACTCTGCTGAATGCTAACACATGGCCCCCCGTGGCTGGGCGTCGACCCACTGTGTGGTCAGGACCCTGGTGCTAGTGGCGGGAAGGGGTGGGTGGGATGTAATGAGCCCAGTCTGCACTGCTGGGCCGTTGTCTGTTGGAGCAGGTTTTTTTTTTGTGTGTGTGTGTGTGTGTGTGTGTGTGCGTGTGTGTGCGTGTATGCACGCTTGTATGTGTGTTTTAGTATGCCACCACGGATGCTGGGTGGCCTCCTTCTGTGTTCCCTGTTGGTGGATATCAAAGGCCTGTTCTAGTGTGACTCCACCTGTCTGCAGCTGCCTGCTGCTCGCCTCCGACACTGTCCATTAAATTTAAGGCTTGATTTCACTGCCACAGTCTCACTCAGAAATATTGAGACTGACATTTTACCTAGTGCTGAACTTTGGCTGGGTGATAGCCGATAAATGTATCACAATAAAATGTTTAATTTCCATCAATATTGAAAATTATTGGTGATTTTTAATTATCTGTTCTTAATAAAGAGCAGGAGAAAAAGGGTTGAATTCAAGGGCATTGATTTGTAGGGAGGGCACATATGAATTGGGGGTCTTGAGCATCAAACAATTTTTTTTTAGATTCTGGTGTTTTTTAAGCATTTATAGTGGGAATGTCTTTATTTATGTTAAATAAAACAAACAAATCTAAATATCTAATGCAGTGAAGCTCAAGGGCAAGCTGTTTGTCAAAATAAAAGTCCTCTGCTACTTAAATATTTGTACTGGGAGGGACAGATGCACTTGTTCTAAATGTTGAGGGGGGACCTCAATATTTAGAACAGATAATTTGGACATTAAAAATGGCTCAAAATGATAAATCATTTATCAAAACAGTGATTAATTAATAGTTGAATAATCTTATAATAGTTTCAGCTCTGGAACATTTTATTGAATAATTTTCTTATCGCTATCGATGAAGTAGTTTTATTGCCTAGCCCTAAGCCAAATCATTTAGCCTGTCCTATTTTTAGTAATGTCATATTTAAGTACACTTTTATAACAAAGTAGCAGAAAAAAGTTATCATTGTTGTAGTTTCAGCTTTTATCACAATTACTTGCTGAATATTCTTCTTTAAGTTTTGCTTTTGTTTCAGCATTGAAGCAGGACACATTTTGAGAGGAATCTAGGTGGAAAAGCAAAGTGATCTTAAATAAATGACCCATACGTTTATTTGAGCTATAAAATCTTCACACCAAAAATATTGTTTTTAAATTCATTCAGCCTGAATGTCTGCCTATCTCTATTACATTGCATCATGGGTGAGTAAACATAAATTAGAGTTTTTGTAATCCTATTTGAAAGTTTTATTTCACTGCGATGAGTAGTGATATAATGTAGAGGTGGGTCGTCATCCTGTCTTCCCTGTGCACAGTCAAGGTACTTTTTTTTTTTTTCCTTCAGTTTCATTCTTTTTTAAGTGAGCCTGGAGGACAGCCTGCTGGCAGGCAGGGATGCAGAAAGGTTTTCTTTCGCAGTACATGAGTGAGGGAGACAGATGGAGCATGCCAGACAGTGGTTTGTGGATTTATCCAGATTTATGATGGGAGGAAGTGAGGCTGGATGTGAATGGGGGAGCGAGTCGGGGAGGCAAGAGGGGACCTGCTTTCAGTGCAGGATTCTGAAAGGCTGGAAGTCTCCGGGTGGGGGGGTCCCAGCACAGTGGTGTTGTTGTTTGAATTGATTGTATTTTATTTTAGCACGCTGCTCTGTGTATTACGGTTTTGTCGTCTACTGAGGCGAGCGTCCTTGCCTTCACATTGAACTCCATTACATCCCTCCCAGGACTCGGAGCTGTCTTTCAGATCGCTTGATTGGCATCTGCTCAGGCTCCTCCACCACAAAGGCAACTTGTTTTATTTCCCACTAATTTGGCTTCCCTGGTCTCTCCACTAATATTAACAATATAAGATTGTTAACGCTCCCTTTCCTTTGTCATGTCATTTAAAGAGCTGGAAATCATGAATAACATCAAAACAATTGCCAGTGTGTGATAAACATCACTGTTTATCAAGATAACAGTACAATAAAAAATGGGAAATGGGTGTAGTCACAAAGAAGAAAACTGCTGTATGAATTGATCAAGAGATAAAAGATGACGATAACTTATCATAGCAGATGTTTGCTTTCATAGAAATATCCCTTTGATAATCTACTTTTTATTCCACGTACGGTTGATGTTTACAAAGCTTCAAGGTTGTTAACTCCTCCTCAGGGGAGAGGAAAACATAACAGCCATTCTGGGATACAGGATGAAAGAAAATAGAGATGTTCCTCCTTTTTTTTCTCAACATTGAAAAGGTTGAACACGCTCTTTGTAAAGCCACTCTATTATGCTATGCTGTCACAACATTTCACAGGTTAATATAGTAGCCTATTTGGGGGAAAGACCAAAATCCAATTTAAAGAATATCGAGGGGTGGACAAAAAAGTAAAACCATATTCCTTGCCCCTAAATGTTTCCCCCATTTCTCAGTGTGGTGGCTGCAGCTGTGGAGAGAAAAGGCAACTTGGATGACACATAACTGTGGCGTGTACATACGGGATTTTTATCCATGTTCACAAACAATTTCTGTTCTCATGAGTGGACCAGTGGGTTTCTGACAAATGATACCTTTCATCCTTCATCCATTGGTTGAGAATACATGGGGTTTGTTGGATCAGTAAGAATAAATCAATTTTCAAACAGCTAAAAAACATTGCGCAAGGCTCTCTCTCTAAGCCTGCCATTATTCCACTTGCTTGCGTTCTCCGCTATCTAGGGTAACCCTTCTCAGTCTGGTATCCCTGCTTATAGCCAATCACAGGGAGGCTTCTGTTTGAGTCAACCCAGGTATAATGGAGCGTCTCCCTGTAGAGGAGTCACGTACCAGTGGTTTTCATTCATTTCATTTGTAAACGTCGGAGGGCGGGGGTTAGCCCCATCTCAGAAGGCCTTGAACGAAAAAGCAGAGAGAGAGAGTGAGGAAAAGGAAAATGCAGCACAACAAACAGTGAAAAGGGGTCCCAGTCAAAAAAATGTTAATGAACATCAGCATAAAAATACAAGATGTTGACATGCCAGATTTCAGCAAGAATGCTAAATCACAAAAAAGTATGCATACATACATGAGAACCTCTATAGTTGCTCTAAATGAAGATATTTTAACTAAAAAACTTCACATTATTGTGGCACATGAGTAAAACAGTAAATAGAAATATCTACATCAATAAATTGTTTTATTTTAAAATCTCATTTAATTAATTTTTTCATTTAACATTTGCCTAAAACATGACCAGAAGAGATCATTTAATTATATGCTTTAATTTAAGGGTTTTAACTTATTTACATAATAATAAATAAAATACTAAATACTAAATAATACATTAAATTTGACAGCCCATAGATAGATGGATAGATATTATATTATCCTATGAAAATACTACACTAAAATGTGTTTCTGAAAATGTTTTAGGAGAGAAATGAGCCATGCAGTTGCACAATATGTCTTCATTTTAGATAACAGTTAGTTTAAAAGTTTTTGGGAGCTTTCTAGAGGCAGCCAGTGACGCTGGACGCCCCTGATTTGCATAAAGTTGCTTAGGCCTCAACTTTTTCCAAATGAGGAATCGCCAACATGATATCCCGTCTCTCGAAACGCGCCATGGCGCTACCAGAACGCATTGCACCGATGCTCATATAGACAATGAATGGGAAGCATTGAAAATGATGAATTTTATGGACAGGTACTTTGGGAGAGTAGCTAAGTGAGTAGTGGTTTGATTCACTGTTGTTGATTTAGGAAACAGAGTCTTTTTACTACACTTCAGAGATCTGAGGAGTGTCAGATTTCTCCAGAGACAGACAGAGTGGCTGCTCAGGGGCTGATCTCAGTGTTGAGGGGCCTTTTAACCAACTCATATTTGTAGGCCAAGCCTGACAAGTGAAGCCCATGGCAACTGCACTAAAGAGTACAGTAGCTGGTTGAAGGTCAAAGTCAAGGACATGATTTGGGAATTGAGTTCATGTGACAGTGACTGTCCCCTGTAAGCAGTATGAGCTGTCATGGATCTTATGGATAGAAAGCAGCCTGCGCTCTGCATTTTCTTAGCAGAGGATGACCCTGTGACAGAGTGGATTTTGGGATAGGTTGCGATGCAGACCGGCGGGACCTGGCAGTATGCGGGATGCTTTACTTTGTCAACATCTTGATTAATATACTGACTCCCATTCTTACAGCCGCTGTATGGACCAAACCATCAGGGACAGCATATGCGGCACACCGATGAAAGAGAGAAAACAAATCACCTCAGTCTTTATTATAACACAGGGTGCCCGAGAGTATAGCAGCTAAATAAATTAACCAGCAAATAAATAAATGACACTCATCAGTGCCTGAGACAGGAAAAAAAGATGAAGGTGCAAATGTGAAGTTTAGATAGTTCCTGATTTAGTTTCCATCAAAAGATCTGTGCAGCGTAGTCCCCCCTCTCCTTTTTTTCTCACTTGCCTCGCTCCTTTTGATTCCATCCGTGCAATGCAATTATGACAATCGCAGTCTGGAGGATTTGCAAACAAGAGACCATCGAAGAACTGTGAATGGAAAAACAAAGAAGCTTGATGAGAGAAAGGGAATCTTAATTACAAATCTGCATGAGGATAGTTAGATCCTAACAGCCTTAGGTAGGAATATCAAAAAAGGTGATAAAACAGGGCCCCGTTTGAAACTTCCACCGCCGTCCGTTCTTGTAACGTGAGCAGAAAGTTTTTATGGGACCTACTTGTATCGTTACAGTTCTATCTCGGTGAGAAAACAGCTGGAGCGGCACACTGCTTGATGAGCAGTGCTGCTGGTGAGAGGAGTTTTTATTGTCAAAGCCCCCTCTCTCACAGCACCTCCCTGTGGCCTCTGCCTCCACCAGCAGCCTGGCAGTCTGAGCATGGTGGCGATGGTTCCCTGGGTAAAGATTATTCTATCAAAGTCATACTTCAGACAGTACTTTACCCCGTTACTCTTAATTTCCCTCCTTCATAGACAAAAAGGCTCCAACAGAATTTTTCCTCTTCCTTCTCTCTCTCGTGCTCCCACTCCTCTGCCCTCACAGGCAGATTGGCTTTCTTCATCTCGCCTGCTTCACAACACCGGCCATTTTCAATTCTCCTCGTTCTCCTTCAAAAGAGCCCCCCTCTGTCTTTTTCCTGCACCCCTCTCCCTCCCCAACCTCCCTCCCCACCCCATGCCTGTCTCCCTGGGGAGTTTGAAAGGGAGAAGAGGGCAGTCATAAAAGATAAAGATGAAAGCGAACAGAGAGAAACAAACACGCAAACAAATAAAACCCTTAAGTAAAGTAGCTTTTTCCATCACAGTTGCGGCGGGGAAGACGCTGACAGGGAAACTCTGCTGACATGGGTGGGAATCAAAGCTAGTTTCGGGAGGGGGCATAGTGGTGGTGTGTGTATGAGTGTGTGTGTGGACCCATTAGAGGACTAACCACCTAGATGCAGTACGGATGAATCACTACCATGACACCTGGGTAAAAGAAAGCGTAATTTCCATATTGTGCACCCACCATAAGTACGGTTTCAAAAGACTAATATGTCTTGGGTGAACTCTTAGATGAGTGCCTCTATGATGTATTTCCTTATGTGTTTTATTGTCTGTCTGTGCCTTCCTCCGAGCCCATTAGTGTATGATGGTGTCTAGTAGTGTGTGCATGTTGCCTCAGTCAGAGGGACTCTGTAGGATCTAATGAGGCTAGGCTCTCAGCCATCTCAGCAGCCCAGCCTTACTTACCGGAGAGGGCTGGATGAACACGGGGCCAGGGCAGTGAGGTAATTAGGCAGGGAGTGGTGGTCAATGACGGGCCGCCCCGCACCCCGGGCCTCCAGCCTCCAGCTGCTTTGTGCGCTGTGTGGCCCGCACAAAAGGGCTGATGAGGAGGCAGGCTGACCTTCAGGCCTGGCACACGCTTCCAAGGGTGTCTACAAAAAAACCTGCTGAGCCATTGGAGGTTCAGCTTCCCTGTATACACACCTTCTGCAGCGCTATCTAATGCACACGCCTCTCCTAAACTTTCAAAAATCTCCCAACCCCAAAGCTGCTTGGGGAGACTTTGCGGACTGGGGAGTGAATACAAATCAGGCATCGCCATTTGGCCTCAGCCGCTGGTAAAGTTTTCCCGAGCTCGTTCTTCTTTGTTGTGTTTCTTTTTTTTACACTTTCATCTGCCCAATCTATCCTCTGCTTTCTCTCCACAACGGGCTACGTTAGCAAATGGCTATGTCAACTTTCTGTCCCCGACTGTGTGTAAAGTCCAATACTATGCAGACAAAGAGTAATCACTGCATGGAGAGGCAAAAGATTTATTGCGCTGCTGTTTGTATTGTTGTTGCTTAAAAGTAAATTCTCATGCACAATCGCTGAATGAATCATTTGATCTTTAGCATCAAATAAGTCGTTGTTGGCTGTGGCTGTGACATTGGACAATTTATTCCCTCTTAGGCCATAAAGCTGGCCATGGGCGGACAAGCGTCTCTCTTAGATGGGCCACATAAAGGCACAAGACCCAATAAAAGGAATGTCACAGGAAGTGCACTGAATGTCATTAATAATAAATCACAATTGTCTGAAACTGACCTGGCAGCGAGGATGGACATAGCGGAAGCCTCGGTGTGGAGGGAGAGCACCTCTATTTATGTCAATCACAGCCTCGAATCTGGCCTTTTATTACTACGAGAAGCAATTAACCTTTCAGAAAACAGTGTCACTCAAGCACAGACAAAAGAGCATTTTGGAGATGTTCAACAAGTCCTGAGACAAATGACTTTGATAAGGTTGGTGTTAATGGGGAACCTGCAAAAATGAGAGTAAAGTTCACTTCCCTTTCATTCTGCAAGTATCCTTCCTTCACAATCGACACAGCTCACAGTGGCTCCTCCTGACTTGATGCTCCCCCTTTTTTTCTTCTCTTGTTTAGTTGAATAATTCAGACTATTTGTTTGCAGTGACAAATATCAAAATGATGCAGATGATAGCTAATAATTTTGGTTGCGTGGGATGTGCTCAGTGAAGCATGGACTTGGCTCAGCACCAGCAAAAGCAGCAAATGGTGTCTTCGCTCAGCAGGTACTCAACTTTCACCTCCATTTTTAAGAAGGCAGCGTGATCCTGGGAGCCTGAAACTGAAACAGTAAACACATGAATTTAAGGGGGATACTGAGAATAACATTTGAAGTTCATTTACACACATACAAATCAGAACACATAGGGATATGCAAAGAGACAGACACACATTCAGCGTGCTCAGTGCATGGTGTAATTTGCTAACAAAACTCTACATCTTTGTCACTAAACAGCTGGGCCCAGATGAAGTTGGGCTATTACACAGCTCATAAATAGATTTAAAACTAGGCTGGGTGGAGCAGCAGGAGGGACGGCACAGAGAAACAGTCGGTGCGTTTCCATCCAAGTGAATGTATTTCATGTTTGCCGGCGAGGTCAGTGTGGAGGAATGTTTTTGGTTCTATGTGTCTTAATTGGAAGGCTTCCGGACCCCGGGGTTAGCACACCTGCTCCTCTATCTGTGGCTGCAGTGGGAGTCTCCTTTCCAAAAATCCAAAATGAGCCTACAGGGTATGGAAGTGTGTGTATATGTGGATGTGAGAGAGAGGGTAAGAGAGAGAAAGTAGGAGAGGAGAAATTGAGAAGTAAGTCTGGGGCGTGTGTGTGTGTGTGTGTGTATGTACATGCACACATTCTAAATATCTAACACAGCCTGAGTAATTTGGGTGAGATTGTTGTTTGGCTGAGGATCAAAAGATAAGGAAAGGTCCTGCACACTGTCTGAAGTTCACAACTAGAACATTTTATTAGCGAAAAGACAACATTTCGACCCGACAAACACTTTCCTCGGGTCTACAAACTAAATGATTAGCTCCTCTGTACAAGTGCATACCAGAGGTCAGTTGATTACTAAGCAGCACTGATAAATCTAAATTTCTGAAAATGACATTATAGGACATAATAGGATAAACATTGCTCAAATTAAAAGATAAATGTATAATGAGAACCACTTCAGTGGTAATTGGACCAATAGATCGATCTTAGAAAAAGGAGAGTGGCCATTTAAATAGACAAAGGAAATATGCATAAATAATGCACATCTGCCTGGTTATCTTGTTCTTGCTTAAAATAAAACTCTTGTCCCCTTTTCTGAATTTGGAGGCTGTCATAAAACCATTTGTCCAAACTATTAAACACACAGTGTGTAAGTTCTGCCCCTATAGGAGTCTCTCTCACATTAAAACTGTAACAAAAGACAAAGTTTGGTGATGTTGTAAAGTTGCATGGGATCATGGGTGTTATTTCCTTTATTGTTAAACAACCGTTGCAGATGAAAATTATGTGACATGACTCAGTTAGAAGTCATGTTCGCTGACTAGGTCATGTAATCACGTGTTACTCACGTTACATCTAGTCATGTTCTCTGACTTCCCTCTTCACTCTCTGACATATGCGGCATTTCTCGGAGGTTATAGCAACCAGCGGCTAGCAGGAAACACATACAGTAGTTAATTTGAATAAATTACAGAGTTCTCTGGGTTTGACCAGCATTGAAATGATCTAAGTACAGAACTCAACCAAACATTTAACATATGTCTTGCATTTTAATGCAGGATGGTTAATATTATAGCTTTCATTACACACTGACCACCGTGTTATCTGTCTATTTTATACTTAGATTAATATATTTGTTACTAGCTTCTATTGTGTTTGACATTTTTTTAAAATAAGTTTATAAAAAAACATGATTTCAAGAGAAGTGAAAATGGCTCAACATGCCATCTGCTGTTTTAAATCATCCTGAACCTTGCAAGGCCAAGGTTGACATAGATTTAATCATGTGGGACTCATCTACGTCATGAAAGGAACATTAACACCTTCTAAACTAAGTTGATTTTACTGACCCTCTACTTAGTGTTTTTCAATTTTGGCACAGTGGATAGGAATTGTGCTTTTGACAGCTGTAGAAGCACCACTGGACTGCATTCGCTCCCTTGATGATGGTCCCATGATAAACAGCAGGGTTACGGCTACGTGCTGACAATCCCCTGCAGACACACACACCAGAGAGCCTCCTGGCCTTCCTGAGCTACTAACAGCTACAACGCAGGTAACCTGCCATGCAAAAACTTTTACAAAGAACAACGAACGTGCTTTTGATGAACTGCCAATTAAAGCTCCAGCAGACTGTATCTCTGTTTCCAGCGTGGACACCGAGAATCTGATAGCAGCTGCTCGTGGCTGGTTAGCTCTGGTCATTCTATCACTGTTGCACACTCCTTCCCACGTCACACATTACGTAGCCATGAGGCCACACCCCTTACCATGGTTGTCCTGTGCACCCCCGCCATGCCCCTGTCCTCAGCCCTTTGCCCACATACAGTATATTCAGCGTTATGCAGTGGGTGAATTTAGGCTCAGACCTCAGGGTGAAGTTAAACTTTAAGAACATTTTCATGGCGAATAAATTAATAATAACCCTAGGTAATAATAATCTGTAATGATGGCGGATTAGTCATTACATTACTACTTGTAAATCTGGGATGAAACTCTTTTTCTGTTAATTTCATCATACACATGACCTCTTATAGGCTTAAGCACAATGATTTTAAGCTTCTCCATTTGAAATAACCCTATTTTTAGCCCCAAGTATGGTCATTGATATGTCGTCTTCTTTGAAAAGCAATTTATATTTAATCCTCCAGTCAATTCTTTATAGTAAGAATATACTCAAGTGGTTTCATCACTTTGATGAACTCAGTTGTAATGTTGATGAGCTACATATTTGTATTCCCCCTTTAAGCAGAAGAGAAGGTTCAGTTCCTCTATATGTGGGTGATGCTCAATGACGAGTACCACTCCTTTTCAAACAGAAATCAGATTCTGTAAAATAACTTTTGTTTGTGACAGCTTTATCCTTTACTTCTTTACTGAAAAAGGCAATTGTACAGAATGAAAGGAATTTTCTTGCTGCATGAAGGAACCTAAAGAAAAGGCAGATGTCATAAAAAACAGCAAGGTTATCATAAGAGGAGGCTATTGAGCAAGCCCTGAATAAAAGATAGTCGGATCTGCTAATGAAAAATATTATGAAAGATAAGAAATGCTCAGTAACTTTTTTTCTTCTTTTTTTTATAGAACTCTTAAACTATTAAATCAGTTTTTAATAAACACTGGCATATTTTATCATCTGATCCTTACTAAAATTTTTACTCAAAGATTTTCCTCTCATAGTACACACCAAAAACAAAAACCTTGGAGACTATAAAGCAGATTTTGAATCAAATTTTCTCTTATTATACTACCGTGGATGTTTATTTTGAATACCTCAGTTGCAGTGTTAACACATTACTAATTAAGTGACCTCCTTGTTCATTGTTCTGGACAGTTTCTTTACTTATCTTTTGTCCTGAGAGTGGCTTTTCAGGCACCTGTCCCTCAAGACTTTTAGAGTGCGGGACATCTTTTAAATGTTAATCTTATGCAGATGGGTACAAAAGTAATTGGCAAATCTTTCTTTACTACAAACCTGACCCAGACTTTGGAAACACTGGATGCATTCATTGTTTTTGCCTATGTTGGCTGGCGTGCTGTAGTGCAGGACCAACATGCTCTGATGCTTTAGCTGTTCCCTGCAGGTTTATGGATGTTTTGGCCCCGCAGTCACCACTCCCTGAAAGAGGCTCTACTCTGAGAGATTAAGACTGCCAAACCTTCACCTCTCCCTCTCCTTTTAGAGTAATTACGCAATTCTGTCTCTCTGAGCGAAGAGGGGAAAAAGGCACTCAGATTCATTGAATGCTAATTCAAGCAGGAAATTCAAAAGGGATCTACATATTTTCACATTATGTGTACAAGGACAGGGTGAAGTAAAATAATAGCCAAATATTGTTAAGCAAGAAACTGTTTAGCTCTTACAAAGACTTCTCCCCAAACAAAAGAACCACTGCAAATAGAGTAGGTCTTTGAGGTCAGGGGGAGACATCGTGTCACAAGGTCTAGTTTTATTCCACCCTATTTATAATGGATGAGGTAGAGCGAAAAAGCGTTGCACAGCCAGGCTGAGCCCTGGCAAATATTTTGGCATCTGGATGCTTAATATTTCATGAGATAAGATGATGGAGGCTAGGTAGATGATGGACACCATGCAGAGTTCCACTAGTATTTGTGTCTGCTTGTTATATATAGCCTGATTTACTCCTTCTTCTGTGCCATGGGCTTGTCATAAGACAGTTCTCTACTCCTTTTTGAGATGCATAGAGGGGCAGAGAAAGCTAGTGGGCTGACTGAGGCAATTAGGTCTATTATTAGTACGACAGTGGAAGGATTGATGCGCACAATAGTCAGTGTGTAAGCAGAAAGCCCAGCTACGTGAAGGAAATTCTAATGGTGAGAATTTCCTAGATTATATGGGCCTTCATTAACATTTTCACACATGGCTGCCTAACAAATGAGAAAAGAGCCCTGGCATACCAGCAGATTTATCACGTGCACACAACAGACCAGCTAGCTCCTTCTTCCCCTCCACGGTGCAGAACACACTCTGCACCGCTCTCACAGCAACATTAGCCATGGGCACTTTGGGTGTCTTTGGCTTTTGAATAATGGGGCAGCAGCACTATGATACTGTTCCATGCTACATAATATATAAGGGTACACATTGTATACCTGGCCATCACGTCTTTGGTACGTTCCCTAGATAAACCAGGCTGGGTAATGATGGGGGCCTGCGCTGTCAGTGCTGTCTGTCAGATTTTCCCAAATGAAGAGAACAGGCTCACCAACACAGTATTCTGGACTTGTTCCTAAATTCTCTATTCCCTGCTTTAATTTGGCATGAATTGTCCCTGTTAAGAACTGATACACAGGCAGGCCTCTTGCCTGCAGGGCAGGCCCACTTGAATTAACTGTGTTGCACACTTTACATTCTCTGCTCCCTGACATCTTGAGAAATGTTCCCTGGGATCTTTTTTTCCCACAGAGAAGTTCATTAGAATGACAAATAGCATCCTGCCATAAAGTGGAAAACATCAACACGGCACAACAGAAACTGCGATCTGAGGGAAGTGACATGCAGGGAGGGAAATGAATTAGACTCCTTTTGATTCTATGTGATATCAGTAGCCACGGCTTCACCATCCTGTCGGTTCAAAGATTCTGCTGACTCACTCCTGTTTTTTCATCGCCATTCTGTGCTCTCCATGGGTTGGAGTTGGAGAGCTTTGTGTTTCCTTCAAGCTGGCAAGCTCATGAGGCCTTTTTTTCCCTTTTAGCTTAGAACTAACATATTTGATTTAAGTGATCGGCCGGATGATATTGAGAGAGTTTCTGTTTGAAGAGTTGAGCCCAGCTCTCTCAGAGTGGTCTAATCTCCTCAATCTCGCGTTAGGTGCCATGTCAGCAGCAGCTTGGGTTGCAGGGAGAGTAAAGAGGTCAAAGCTGTTCTCTTCACTCAGCTTGTTTTGAGGATCGTTGCATGAACGACCTGTTGCAACGATAAAGCCAGCCGCTCAGAGAGCTCTTCTGCTCTTCATCCTCTTCATGGTTGCCCTGGCTGTCTGCCAGCCCAGTCCTCCGTATCAATAATGAACGTTTTAAAGAACAGCTTAGGCAAGTGCAAGCCTACCTAATGTCCTTAAGACAAAAGGAGATATTGCCATGGACAGGGGGGCTAGAAATCAATTTCCCATTTGCCGCTTTAATTTCAGCGAGATGGGCGGAGAGATTAGGGCCGAAGGCACCTGTAAGCCCCCTCGTTGATGAGCTTTACCTGGGCCTGCTGCACTCACTGGCCTGACCCCCTGGCTAATTAAAGTTCTCAAATTGATCCACAAACAACGTGATACAGATCTGTCCTTTACCACCCTCAGCAACACGTCTCATTGCGGAAACTGCCCCATAATGGCCTCATAAAACAACACTTGTGGTTGTTTCCTGACATCTATGCTGCCATCCATTAGATTGCCTTATTTTTGATTATGGTGATGGTCACTTTAGTGGTTAATGGAATAAGACAGCCAATAGTGGTGCCAATGTCTTACAGTGTTTGTTTATTGCTGTTTGGGTGCACACAGGACTCTGACTTTCAATTTTATTCTGTTGGACTGACTTAATGACAGGTGACTCACAGAAGCAGCTCTTTTTACACTGTACATCTGGAGATCTGAGGCTCTAAACTGCAGGAATTTGTCAACAATATTGCAGATATATTAACTGCTCACAGATATTTACATATGATACAACATGTGATGCAAACACAATACCATATGGGAGAAGTTAGCCTTCAGGGCTTTCTCCCAGAAAGCCTTTGTAACACATGGTCACTGGTCTATTTTAACCCAAACCATGATCATACTTTTGTTGCCTAAATATAACCAAACTGCAAAAGCAAACTGAAAATAATAATAATAATAATAATAATAATAGGGCCTCCTTTAAAACACCCAATGAACTTCTCTTTAAATTCTAAACTTGCAATAACTTGGGGGCAGCAGAAACAAGTTGTGAACACAACATTGACATATCACTTCTTAAGCTGACATTGCAAAAATTGCTAGCGAAGTTGCTTAATTGCACATCCAGCAGTTACGGAACAACATCATAATTACCCCTCTTTTATCTTTGTTTTTGGTCTTTGCCAACTCCTGAAGGAAATATTTTCTTCTTTACATGCTAAATGCTCCATTACAAAATGTTCTTCAGCTAATCACCAACTGTGTCTGTCTGCTGAGATGGTAGTGTGCTGAAGATTTTCAGAGCTTTTTCTCTCAAAACAGCTATTTTCTGGCACTGAATGTGATGTTATGAAAGCAGTGAGTGTACCAAAACAGTAAAGTTTTGGGCCAGACAGCCAAACAATGAACTGAAACGCTATACTGTACTCTAAAATATAAAGCTCTGTAAAGCTGTATGGAGCTGGTGATTCAGGTGATAATTCTCTGTAGGCAGCACCCTGTTTCACATTTCTGTCTCTCTGAATGAAGAAGGGAAATGTATCTCACATTGTGACATTATTTTCACATTGTCATTTGACACATATCAGCTATAGCCACTTTAATTGTTTCTTCATAGAATACCACATAAGCAGGTAAATTAATAAGTAAATAAGCTTCAGACAGTGTTTAAAAAATTGTCCTTAGTCACTCAGCTAACCTGCTTTGTCAAGGTTGCTGATTTGAGTTTCTTTCAGATTTGACTGAAAAGTCTCCCTGGAAACATGAGCAAACATCCAAGCAACATTGTTATTAAATTCTAATGCTGGTAAATTCTGATTGGTGCAAGGAGATATGGGACACTTTCCAACATTTCATACCAAATATATATATTTATACATTTTGTTTTCATGCACATTGCAGCAGTCTTGCTCAAGGCAAGGCAAGGCAATTTTATTTGTATAGCACCATTCATACACAAGGCAATTCAAGGTGCAATTCAAGTGCAAGGACACTCAAACCACCAACCTTGCAATTAATGGTCAGTCTGCTGTACCATCTGAGCTACAGTCTCCCAGTGGGAAAAAAACAAGTCCAGAAATCTTGTATACTATGTATATAACCAGGATCTGTCTGGCCTTTGCGCGTTATGATGGTATCATGGAAGACCCCAGAGGCTGATTCAAGAAATAGGTTTTCAAGTCCAGACTCCCACAGTCCCCACAATCTATGCAGGGCTTGACAGTGATGTTTGCAGTTTTGCCATTGACAAACATTTTGAGAAATTGGCGACCAACTCTTGGACTTAGATTGCCACCAGTGGCAGCCATCTATTTTAGAGACAGTTGCAAAGCAAATTAAGTTTATTAAGTGTGGGGATAAAGGTTTGACTAACCCTGTCAACATGGCAAAAAAAAAGAGTAATTTTAAAGTTTAAAAGTAGAGATGATGGACAAGCTGATGTTGGTGACACTGGTGACAACTG
>JAJHUR010114766.1:0-30952 GCA_027495735.1 Lutjanus campechanus | reverse complement strand
ATTAAAGTAATGTTACTTGATTACTTACCAAATATGTTAAAAGAGTAATATAATGTTTGTTTATTGTTAGGTTTATTCATTGTTTTTCCAGATATCCCACCCTTTCTTATGCTATGTACATTTACATTAATAGCGGTAATTATGGACATTTAAGTAGCTATAAGTAGTAGTAGTATTACTGACAGGTTAACTAGCTATAACTGGATTTCTTTGTTGCTAAAATGAGCATTTATTCTGTGTAACTAACATTAGCAGTACTTATGTGTAGCTAATCTTAGCAGTTGGTCTAGTCTGTAAATGTTTCAATAATATAGATATTGAGTTCATGGCTGATGAACTCAATATGATGAGTATTTTTAGAGCTGAAGGCAGAACTGTCACTGTACTGTGATGTTCCTTTGTATTCGAAGACAAAGTAATGCTGATATTTCCACCCAGTGAGGCATTTCTTCACTAGTGGCCATGATAATGAATTGACGGCTGTAAGGTTAGCTAGTTTCACTGAGACCAGAGGGGTGTGATACTTGTGAAGGGTTGTAGTGTGTGTGCGCTGCATGTTGTATATTGTTCTTTATGTTAAATGTATTTTAAAATTGTAATCCTGTTAAATAATCATCATTTATACCTCATGTAATCTGATGATGTCTCTTTTTTTTCTGTAACTGTAATGGATTACAGAAGTTTTTTTGCATTCTAATTACAGAATCCCTTCACATGTAATCCATTACTCCCAAAGACAATGTGTTGGTGACATATTGCGGGATACATATGTGATTAAAACACTTCAACATTGTTTTTGACTTCATTGGAAGTTTAACTTCACTTCATACAGTATATAGTGGTTAATTATTATGACTTCCAATAGAAAAAAATATTCCCCTCAACACTCTGAAGAGAGCAATTCTGTGTGCATGTCACAGTTTGTTGGTCTAACTGCCAAATATATCAAACTCTTAACTGTGTTGATACAGTTAATAATTAGATAACATATCCTAATTAGAAATTAGTTACCCATAACTTTAAATTTAATTGCACTTGCTCCAAAAAAATAACATTTTCATATCTGCATGTAATCATTTCTAAATCATGCATATTTTAGCAACCTATTCTGTTCAAAATAAAATAATAAAACTCTTCTATTGCCTCAGATTTTTTTTCTGTCTAGATTCATACTTTTACACTTGCAGCTCCAGATACTTATCGTCCCAGTTTCCATAGGCTCTCTCACTATCCTAAGACACAGAAGATCGTCACTGTCACACTGCAGGAGAATTCATGTCTCTCAGCTATTTCAAACACATGTGAAGGACTTTTGTGATGAACCAGTCCTGTAGCCAGAGGAAACTTCCTGGATGGGATTTCCCTGGGCAGCCCCCCCCTTTTTTAAAATGCTGTTTTATCTATTTCCAGCATTCATTTATCATTCAAAACAGTTTTGAGTAACAATGGAAATTTTGAAAATATTTATTAGATATATTTTATTTATATATATATATATTGTTGGAGGGAATTCAGGGAGGAATTGATTAAGTTAATAAAATTGTGCTGTTGCAGTGTTTTTTGGATGCAATGTGATTTTCTTAATTTATGCATGTGATGCATTCATAAATCAACCAATAAAACAACAGCATTACAATTAGTCTTCATTACACCTTTGTTTAAAAGGCATCCATAGTGTCTCTGCAACACTGTAAATGACATATTGAGAGCACCATATGTCAGTACATTGACATAGTTAACAGGCTACTTCAGTCATCATGTAACTTTACTGACAGCAGTCATCATGTCAAAAACACATTTTTAAGTGATGCTGCTGGTTGAAAACAGCATTTGCCCATCACCTGTAATGAACTAACTGCAGAACGTTTTGTTACACAGTTCTTTTTTTCTCTTTTCACTTTCTGTCCACTTTTTCTCTGTTGTCTTGTCAGGTAATATTGAGATTTCAAACACAGGTTTTGTTGTCATTGTCCCTGCCAGGTATAAGCCAGGAGGGGATCATGCAATCAATTCCATGTGTGCGTAAGTGCGTGCGTGATTATGAATGGACCAACATCTTGTCCACAGCTGACTCACAACTGTGAGTCAATAATTCTATTTTTGACTTATCTGTTTTATA
This sequence comes from Lutjanus campechanus, assembly GCA_027495735.1. Lineage (NCBI taxonomy): Eukaryota > Metazoa > Chordata > Actinopteri > Lutjaniformes > Lutjanidae > Lutjanus > Lutjanus campechanus. Next base: position 28,833 of record JAJHUR010114766.1, on the reverse strand, counting down.
CAACCATTGACAGCTGACTTCTCAGTCTTCTTAACTGGCCAGCAACTTTTATTTAGGGACAACTTATGTGGAGATCATGTTAATGTTGGTGGAACAAATTGCAAATTTCCACTGGTTGCATCTGGTGCTTCACCATCCATTGCCTGGTGAAGATCTGCACTCTAATAGTTTAGACTTTATTCCCATCACTTATTAAAATATGACACTTTATTATCGAGGTTGTGTTTCATCTTGTCATCCTGTTTTTTTTAAGGCTTTCCTATTTGCTTTGTTGTTGTTGTTTTGATGGTTTGAAGTTCTTACTAATAATTTAAAAAATGAAATAACTGAACTATAAATCAGATGGGGAGAATGAGGCATCAATCTACAAAACAAAGCTTTAAATAACAACCCATAAATTTCAGTGTAATTATTTAGTATAAAGGATATGAAAACTTACTGGGTTCTGGTAAAATATATAAGCACAAGAAGGAAATTCAATTACTGAAACGAATGAGGTTTATTTGATAACATACAGTATGAAGAAAAATATTGCAAGCTGTGGTAGTAAATTAGCAAGTAAGTAAGTTAGACAGAAATCAGTCACTGGTTCACCCATTTTCACTATAATTACAGAATAGTTATGGGGTAAAAAGTAATGGCTGTAAAGTAAAGCAGGTTCTTGTTCACCACTTTGTCACATCATGTAACTGTTATATATAATTAGGGTATAATTACACAGTTCAGCCCATCATTACAACACGGTACAGTTTTATACAAGTCAGGCTTTAGACACTGCTTCCAATCAGACACCAAGCTATAAGACAGGGCCTCAGTCAGATAGGATTAATTTCTCCAGGGTTCGAGGAAAAATTTTAATTAGCGTAACTGTAATAATTATTGAGCTATTTGTTATTTTTAATCCCCTCCTGAGCAACCGTGTTGGTTAGTTTTCCCACCTCAATACTGGTATTAATTTCAGGCCCAATTCCCTGTTGTGTTCACACGCCCTTGAAGGTGGTTCAATAACCTGAGGCCCGTCCGCAGACACTCCTCTGGGTTTCATTTCATTTGCACATGATTTGGGTGTCAATCATACAGCAGCATTTCCTGACTGCCAAAGAGCGTCGCGTCTGTGAGGATGAAGACAGGCTGACATTAAAGCTTTGAAGCAGTCACTTCCCAATTTAACCGCTCGGATAACATCTCCAGCTGTACACCCTGGGAACCATTAAGGTGAAGACAAAAGTCCTTCAGGAGAGGTAGATCCTGCAGGATGCTATGATGATGGGTCAGGGAAATGAAACCCACTATGCAGTATAAGCAGGATAAGGAGTGTTGAAGAGTTGGGCAAACTTCTTCACATGTTTAGAAGGGGAGTCTGGGGACTGTTGTAACGCTGGGTAAGTTGTAACACTTTCAGTTTTACCAGTTAGAAAAGGGCTGTCATGACGCTATTAATATGGTACACTCCCATTTCACTCCCATCACCTTGTCATTTTATTCCATTAGACATTTTTGTCAAATTTTGTCATTATGAATGCCATAATGAGTTATTGAGTTATGGCCAAAAATATATTTTGTGACCTCCAAAATCTGATCAGTTCATCTTTGAGTCCAAGTGGACATTCAAACCTTTATTTATTCTCGAAAGAACATTGAGGTTTCCCTCATTTCCAATGCCGTCGAGATTACAGACACATTGAAACCATAGCACAATAAAACAAGTACAGAATAAATAAAATCAGATAAAACAGTTGCAATGTGAAACACAATGGTTAGAAATCAAACTCCTGAACTCTGAAAGTGAAGGAAGAACATGAATTTTTATAGAGTGTTGGAGGAGGTTCCATGAACTTGGAGCATCAAAAGAAAAAGCTGTTTTACCAAGTTCGGTACATGCTCGAGGAACTTTAAGAAGTAACAGATCGGTAGAGCGAGTTGTATAGTTACCAGTATTCCATTCTAACAAGGTTGAGATGTAAGGTGGTAATTTTCCAACGAGGACATTTGTGCCACATTTGAAGAAATTCCCTCAAGGAAGAGATATCGCAAGGACAAAAATGGGATGGACATGAGGTCATGGTGACCTTAACCTTCGACCTCAAAAATCTAACCAGTTCATCCTTGAGTTCAAGTGGACATTTTAGCAAAGTTTTAAGAAATTCCCTTAAGGTGTTCTTGAGGTATCACGGACAGGCAACCCCCTACCATCCCAGGTCTCCCCTACTCACTATATCAACAGTGTCTTCATTTAGGGACAGAGGGAATACTGTTCTGTGTTCTATAATGTAACTCATAACCAAAGACTAATGCATTCAAAGCTTTTACTGTTGCATGTTAATTTATTTCAATAATTCAATTCAATTTTCTGATCTAATTAAATTTGTCCATGCAAAAGCATTTTAAAAGACCCCTGATACACAACTCATAAGCACTGATTTGATTTGTGGGTTAAAGTCTGGTCCCTGAGCTTGACATTTTACCTAAATGAATCTGTGAGCGTCTTAATGACTAAACTATAACTAACCACTGCAGCCCCCTCTCAGAACACACACACACACAGCCCTGACAAATTTGGTGCCTTAGGCAAGATTTTAGCTGGTGCCCCACGCATCGTAACCAATTGCCATCACCACCAATCAATGTGTTTACTCACAGAAATGTGACCCTGACTGCACTGCTTTTTCTAAGACATACACAGAGAGACACAGAAGCAAAAAAAAAAAAAAAAGGTTGGAAATAACTGATCTTAGCAGTGGGTTGGTTTGGGCATCACACTTAAAAGAGAAAGAGCATATCTCCAGTTTATTTAAAAGTTTTTTCCCCAAAAACACGTCTTGTCAACGTTCTCTCGTGAATTTAAATGCACAACATATAAATTGTGCCTCTAGGGGTCTCTCCCACATTAGCAAAAGATTAATGAGGTCATAAAGTAGTTTGGGATCATGTGACTTGTTGTCTTCACTTTTACACAACGACCATAGCTGATGAAAATCGATCTGACATGACTCAGACAGAAAAAAATATGTTAGGTAATACTAAGGTTTTATTCATGTTTTATTCATATCCCGTGTTTTCTCTGATGTTATAGCTAATAGAAACTAGCTTGCAACAGCTAGCAGGAAATGCACTTCGAATAATTTACAGATCTCTCTGTGTTTGAACATGGTTGGACATTGTTAGAATTTAAGGACACAACTCAACAAAATATATAAAGTAGGTCTTGCATATTTAGACATTTTAATGCAAAACTGTTCCATATTATAGCTTTGAGATGGAAATAGTTGACTCAGCTTGTAACGCTCCAACTGTAATTATTATGCAATTCATCACATTACCAGTCTTTTTGACAGTTTTCCTCAGTGACTTTTGTTTCGTGAGTGGCTTCAGTGACATCACATGCCATATGTAATGTAAAGAAGTTATTATAACCCCAAACAGTTTAAGTGCCCTAAACCTACTAAACAAGTACTTTTTGATGCCAAAACCTAACCAAGTAGTTTTTCTGCCTTAACTTGACCTTAAAATTTTAGTGCCTAAACCAAACCAGCTACTTTTTGGTGCCTAAACTTAAACGACTAGTTTTAGTTCCTTATCCTGACCAAGTTGTTTTAGTGCATAAACCTAACTAAGTAGTTTTGTTGTGCCTGAACAAAATTAAGCAGTTTTGTGCCTAATCCAAACCAAGTACTTGTTGTGCTTTAACCTAACAACTAGTCGTTCTAACCAAGCAGTGACTGTTTCACAATGTTAAACACGTGTTAAAAAGGCCTTGTAAGGCTTTTCCAAGTCAGATACAGCCGCTAAAGGCAACCTTGTGCTTCAGTATCAGACACAGAGGGGCATTGATAAATCACTGGTATGTGATGAGTTGGGATGAGAATGCACTGATACTGCCAATGCCACAGGCAGGCGCTGCACACACACACACACACACACACACACACACACACACACACACACACACATACACACACACACAGAGAGACAGTGAGAAAATCCACCACTGAAAAATAGAAAATTTTCCAATGCTTTATCACTCATGTTCCCCTGTAATTCCATCTGGAAGTGGCTCTACAGATGAAGTTTCAACTCTGTGACAGACAAAGTTAAGCTACAGTAAGTGACAGTGACAGTGACTGCGGGCTTACCCTTCCATAAATCCAACAGGAATGAATGTAACAAAAGCAGAGCCATGGCTGAGACAGCAGAGTAAGAAGAAAATCCGATGAGGATGTCTCTATTCGAAGCATATTGATGTGCTGTAGTTAATCTCTGGCAGCTTGCCATGAAAAAGCACTGGCTCTGAAACTAATGCACACCTGTGGGAATAAATCAATGTTGGCAATGACAACCGCTCATTTTTTATGGGATTGAATTGTAGGAAAATAATACCATGACCGTTGAATCCCCAGGTACATCTCATTAAGCGCTGTCTTCTTTTAAATTTCTTTAAGCTGGGCTCTAAATGATTCTGCAAAGTTCTTTTTTTTTCTTACACAGAGGCACTCAGATGGCTTTGTGTACCAAGTGATTCACTCTTCAGTCTATACCAATTACTTTGATTCACACGGTTAAACTAACAATATCATGCTTAAACAGAACAGGAGCAGCAGAAGAAGCAGACAATCAGTGAAAACCAAAGCTGTTGGTTTTGTGCTCTTCAAGTGAGACATGTTTCACATAAATGAAACATTTTTCAATAAAGGCAAATGAAAAAAGCTTCGATAAATCTCTAGGTTGCTGCGGGCGCGTGAGAGATACCACGTGTAGCTGTTGTGATTTGTGTCCATGGTTGTTTTTGTTAATTAATTTCTCTCCTTTGGCTCTGGTGTGATGTTCATCCTATCACTTGCACTATATCTTGCTGTGTCACCAACCTGCTATGAAAGCCATTCATCGCCTGATCAGGACAACAGCGGAGTCTGTGTAGTCACCACAGCTATTAAAACAGCACTGGCTATGGGCTTCGTAGATTCTACAGACAACAATACTATGACAACAGAGGAACTATGAGTATCACTTTATTACTTTGGACAGTCAGACTAATATTTGTCATCAGTATTCCAGAGGGAAACCGCAAAGAACAGAGATTAAACTAGTGATGCAATGAAGGTGAAATATCTGGAGTTGCCCTGAGGAATGAATTATGAAAGAGCATACAGTTATTTTCTCAGAATAAAGACAAACTGAGCCTCATAATTGATAACAACACCCCTAAAGGATTAATCATTTTAGTATGATCCATCAGCCTGTTCAATGGCAGTTAAATATCCTTCTCACTGTAGGTTCAAGTCATGGTTCTTATTATCTAACAATTGTTGCGGTTTAGGACTTTGGATTTCACTTACAAGTTGATTTGTCACCTCCTGGATCCATACTCTTTATCTAAACCTTATTTATGCGAGTAAAATGAATCTATGGCCTTTTTTGGTGGATGGGGGATTTTCCTGTTGTAGCTTATTATACGGTTGTATTTTTAAAGCCCCCCTACACTCAAACAACTTGTTTTGCTTATTGTTCAGAGAGAGACTGACACCAGAAGGCTGTTTCCATCCGCAAATAAGGGAAAGTTTCTCTGCGCTCACTTTAAATCTCAGGTTAAGACGTGTAAATGAGAGCAATATTTTGTGACATCACAACTAGATTGGAAGCGATCATGGTCCAGTGTGCAGCTCACACAAGTGTGATATGGAAATGTGAAGCCTTCAGTGACAAGACTTTATTTAAATAGGTGTGCATAAGACTGACATAACACTGTCATGACACTGCCATAACCCTGACTATCTGTACACAGGAATCTGTAGTAACATTTATGACTGTTGTCAGTGAGTGTCACTCAGTCAATTATGTCATTTTTAGTGCTAAGTTGATGTTGTTTGGGAACCTACCCTTACCCTTCATTAAAAATGATAAAATTAAGTGAATGGCACATAATGAAAATGGTAATAAATATTCTGAACGACTGCTTAATGTTCTTGCATGTGTCATGTCAATCTTATGCACACCCCTTCAAATAAAGTGTTATCAAATTTTGAGTAAGGCTAGTCTTTTTTTGTTTGTTTTGTAAGGTTTTTTTTTTGTGAAAAAACATAAATTATTACTCCAAATGTGTCGAGAGAGGATCTTTGGGTAATGAGTGCAACCTTTGACAAACATACAAACTGCTGCAGTTATTCATTGTGCAAATTCACAACTACAGTGTAACTACAAACTAACCAAATTTTCCAGTCATTAAAAAAGTATCTAATGCTTCTGTTCCACTGTGACAGATGACACTCGCTCCATTCTCCGATTTCATGCCTCACCAGCAGTGCTTCAGAAGCAAGTATTTTGTTGACTTGATCTGATTCTTTTTTCTTTTTTTTTTCATTTAGTCGCTTTCCCTTGATTTTTGTGCTCCTACCTTGGGTAACAAGCTATACCGTTAAATGCTTTCTTTTTTCCTCTCAGTCTGTTCTGTGCAGCTTGTTGTGGCTTCTGTCAAAAATAGACTAGGTGCGTATTTTAAGATGAGAAGAGCAGAGAGCCGCTTCTGAGACACGCTGCATCACATCTGGTGGAATCACAACCATTGTCATAGGGTGGCCGTGATCAGCTTCGTGGCCTAATTGCAGCCAGAATGTGGCGGCATAAAGCCCCAGGTTTATGCCTTTCCATTATGTAAATTTTGACAACAGAAGAATAGGAAGTAAGTGGAAAAATATTTTGGAAATGAGGAGAGAATTCATATATTGTCAGTATACTTTTAACAAATTCCATTAACGGGTGCTTATAAAGAAGAATCATATGACTTCAAACTACAAAGAATAAATGTGTAGGTATGATGTCAGGTCATATAAACATGATAAACTCCAATGACATATAGCTCCTTAAAGCTGGGATAGGTAGATTATTTTTTCCTTCATTCCATAATAACTTTTAAGCATAATGTAATTCAAGTGGTCTGAGAGAAAACTAGGCTTTTGCTCCTCCTGATGGCTCTGTTTTCAGGCTTTAGAAAGTCTAGTACATGATGGGCTAATTTGACAACCTGGGAATGAGACTCAACAATTCAGAATCTTTCTCAAAATATGGGCATTTAAAGTGCTTACAGCACCTTTAGTGCCCACATTTTATGTAGCTGCTGTGAACCTGTGGGCTTACTGTCTGACCCGTTCAATCAGCGCACAAGCAGCATCGGCCTTGCAGTTGTGTGATGTGACTGTATGTGTGTTACCTGTTGTGCACATGCTAGGCCAAAAGAAAGTGTTGCTTTTTGTAGGCAGTAGTGTTAAGGAGCCAGGTAAACACACTTATTCCTCATGCTGGGCAGGTCTAAGGGTTTATTGATGTGGACTGAGGGACAGGCTCTCACAGCAGGTGAAGGGCTCCAGACAGTTATAACTTTAATGGAATACAAGGACCACCAGCACTCACTGGACATATGCATAATGACAGTCATGACACTGAAATGGCATTCACGAGGGTCGACTTCTGCATTTACACAGGTGAGTGCCTGCCTGCTCTCAGCTTGGACCTGCTGCTGTGTTATCTGACGTGTATTTGACAGTTGTTTTTGTGCATTTCAGATTTTTCTTGTCTCTTTCATCTGGCAACTACTCAATGATTTGTGCACCACTTTAGCAATTTTAAGAAATTATAAGACAGAGTTAGTTTTCAGTGCCTTATTAAAAATCTGTGTTTTTCGACAGTAATCAAACTCCAGGGTAAAGCATTAATTCAAGTTAATTCCGCGGGTTATTTCAAGTCTTAGAGCTTTCTTTATAACTTTTTCTTCTTCTCATCAGTGCAAGCAAATCGAGCATATCACTTCATATGGACAAGTTCAACCCTTAGGTTACACGGGATGTGCCAGGAAAAATACAGTGAGCATGCCAACCGCTGTATGGGCGAACCACAAAAGCAAAGCAACAAAGTTTGCCTATGATTTATATGGAAATCAGCGCAAGACCTGGACTTTGCAACATAAAATGAAAATGGAAGCCTGGTGCTGATATAAGGTTTCAATTACTTTTGTTTTGGCTATGTGAGGCTGAATCACACATGGAAACCTTCTATCTTCTCTGAGCACAGGGAAGGAAATGATGAAAGGTAAAAACATGTCCCACCTTGTTGCTTTATTTCTTCGGCTGTGTAGTGCAAAGGGTCCTAATAGAGCCCCACATTACTGTTCAAGTAGTGTTGCTGCTTTCATTCATTTTTGCTTTAAATGTGTTTTCAAAGGCTGCCCTTTCTAAAAAAAAAAAAAAAAAAGAAAAAAGAAAGAGAGGAAAAAATGTATGTATGTAGATATATAAATATATGGTGTTTTTTGTATTGTGTGAGTTTTTTTTAAATGGCACTTGGCATCCAGAACCAAATGTGCCTGAGAGATTAATGGCATTCAGCTACTTGGCCTGTGTAGGTTCAAAACAAGCGTGTTCATTTAATCTTCATAGCAGAAAGATAATAAAATAAGAGCCAACTGAACGAATCATCTCCTGCAACCTTGCGGCCGCGCTTTCTAGGCCGACGTAAACTTTGATGTGCCCTTTGCATCATTCCTGAAGGACTTGACTCATTATATTATTAAGGGATTTTGATAAATGCTTTCCGTGGGGATGTTTACATGACCGTAGGACTCTGGGTAAAAGCTTGCGCTGCATATGATGTTATGTTGTATACATCCTCATGTCTTATTCACAAATATCCCTGCAGAGTAATGTAATAACTAGAATAATGGAAACGTGACCATGGAATAAGGATTCACACTAAAAAATACTAAAAACAAAACAAAACAAAAAAACAAAAGCAAAAACAAAACATCAACACAGTTTTACGCATCGTTCTGGAAGCTTATTTATACCTTTGTGAATTTTGCAGCACTGACCATCTTCTAAATCCCTTCCCAGAACAGCAGTAACATAGCAGCCATAATAGACACTGCAGGCATCAATCTTTGGATTTGTTCACCTGCTGACCCTGTATTCATGGAGCTGTAGTAATTGATACTGGACACATAGGCTGATGCACCTGGAGGATGGATCTTTTTAGCCTTTCCAAAATCAGAAACAGAGCAAAAGTGTGAGTAATGGTCTAATGTGAGCTGAAAACATTAAGTACTGCCTACAGGAACCAAGCATTGTGTCTACCACCAAGAAGCACATTATATAACTTATATAACATGGGGTGGGGGGCAGGTTATAGACTATATTAGAAATCTCATTTCAAGACGAGCACATCCATTAGTATTTCTCATGTATGTGGAAGCTGTTCCTGGATGCTGTCAGATTTTGTCTGACTGTTAAGCAACCCCAGCCAACTTTACCCAAAATAGAATTGCATTCGCCAAACATACCTCATCATCTTTGATGTTAAAAGAGCATACTGGTTGAAAATATGAACGAGTATACTTTATAAAAAGCCAAACTGGATTCTGTTAGAAGGAATAAGCCTGATCTTATATTTTTCCCACTTATAATACAAGTTGGATCTACACTGTAATACAAGAACAATGCTCCTTATTTCTATTTCATCAATCTTGTCTACATGGATCTTGAGGATGCTGATTTTCAGTCCAGTTTTAGCTTTAGTGCTTTAGCACAATATCATGTATGTAACCATTATGGACATTCTCTTTCTTTTCTGTTTTTTAAGTCAGCTGAAAATTTAAGAAAATAAATAAAAGAAAAGTCATCCAGAAACAGTGACAGTGTTTTCAACAAACTTGTAGTGTAAGCTTCCAGACATTTTTGGTTGAAAAATTGACATTTACTGGCCAAATTGAGAAGCCTGCCTTTGTACACCTCTGTCTGAAATCAAAGACACATTGATTGGTAAATTGGCCCCAGTTATCCTTGTAAAGTGCCATGTAAGAATGGAAAGCTTGCCAGCAGTAACTGCTAACTAGTGTACTCCAGTATTGGAGGTTAGTGAAAGGTCAAACATATAATAACAATTTTCATTTTTTTTGTGGTAATATTTGCTGTATTGACATTTCTGTAGAAACCAGTGCAAATGAGGCACATGCCTCAGTGAATCATTAATGACAGATTTTGTCAACCCATGAAGGAGTATGCAAATCCTTCAAATCAAATCATCAGTTAATTGGAGAGTTTCGCCTTCTGTACAAGTAGGCCTAATCTTAATTCTTGACATGTCAGTATCTGAGAGAAGCCAAATAAACCCTACGAGGAGTGTCTTAATGCAATAATGTGTGTAGGTGAGAGTGAAAATACATGTGTGTGCTGAGTATGTGAGTAGAAATATATGCACAGTATGTGAAAGAAGAATGATTGTGAGAGGGCCAGAATGCATCACCTGACTTTCTGCCATAAAGGTTTTCAGGCAGAAAACCGTGATGCAGAGCGCAAGTGAACTAAGCCCCTGCTTAGGGTCCCCAGAAGATTTTTTTCCCCGAATAGATCAATATCAATATGTCAATGGCAATCATACAAAAACACAATATTATGTTAATGGGTAGGCTAGCTAATAGTACTGATTTAATCAGTTCCTGCTGCCTCTGTCAGAGCTGATGTCACATCCATTACATAGTGCATTACTTTGAATACTGAACACCAGACTGGTCTTGTCCTTAGGGCCCCATAAAGGCTTGTGCCGGCCCTGCCCTGAAGGCTAACTTCTCCCAGTACCTACCAGTACAGATAGAGGAAGTGTAAAAAGTATATAAATGTTTGAACGTGACAATATATGCAGTAAATTGATATTAAGTATATGTTTGAATATATTTGAAAATATATGTATGTAAGACAACATAAAAGAAAAAATACATGTGCACATGGAAGTGTAAATATGTGTGAGAGTGAAAATACATGTAATTGAAAATCAAACATGCTGAATATACTATTTATGTGAGCAGAAATATATATGTGTAATAGGAGAATGCATTCATGTGAGAGGACCAGACTGAATTATGGCTTTTATGGCCACAGAGTTCATTTGCGAAAACAGACAAACACCATTTTTAAAATGAATAAACCATCACGAGTTTGATTGATGCTCCCCCGAGTGCACAATAAAAAAAATTAAAAAAAAAAACATGTTTCACGAAAATAAAAAAAAAAGCCGTATCAAAACAACCCAACACCTGTTTGATTGATATTCCTTGGAGTACACACAAAACGATTTCTGAAAATAAATACAAACCGAGATATCTGTTTTGCAAATGAACCCTTCAATTATAACTGTTTGTGAAAATGTACCAAGGACTTGTAGAAAAAGTGTGTTCAGGAGAAGTGACAATGATTCTGAAAGCTGGAAATTTTTAAATCAGCTATCGATTTACTGCATCCTGTGGAAAACACTTCCAGGCGATCAATCTATTACTAGCTTTTGGGACGTAAAGCGACATAATATGGTAATTTGTCCTTTTTTCCCATTCTACCTCTCGGTCCTCTTTTAGCGACAGACAGTATTCTCACTTCATCATGAGGCGTGTCAAGGCATGTCACGTTAAGAAACAGCTCGTGTGACATGATAATTATCTGCTACGGTGACAATGCAGTAAGGTCATTTCTCCCGTGATGGGTAATTTTCCAGCCTTTTTTCATGCTGATGAAACTCACACAATAGAGAGACAGAAAGCAAGCACAGGATCGAGAGGAAGGGAAAGAGAGAGCAATCCACAAGACAAAAATTAGCATTTGATTTGGACTGCACCATGGCACCTTAACTCTCACTTTGCTGAAGTGGCTGTGGATGTCTTTCATAAAGAGTATATTACATTAGGGCTTTGGGGAGATGAAGGGTGGGACTTCACAATACAATTAGAATATATCAAAAACTTTGGTGTCTTCTGTTGATGTGTCAGCCAAGATAGAAGTTGCACTTTGTCACGTGAGTGTAACTAGTTTTGGCAGGTGTTTCCTGCTGCCTTTCCTTGACTTCAAGGAAATTACCGTCTCACAAAAAGGCAACACACACTCGCTTTAGCTTCCCAGCTTCTGAGGGAATTGGCATACGGCATAAGACCCTGAGCAATCAAATCTGGGCAGATGACACAGAAAAACAAAGTAGTGCAGGAAAGTGTGAGCGGAGGCCCTTCAAGGTAAAAGTTTTACAGGGAATTCGAGGAGGACGTTTTAAGGAAGCCTGGTTTGTACAACCCCAGTTCCAAAAAAGTTGGGTAAAACGTAACAAAAACAGAATGCAATGGTCAGCAAAAACTTTTCGATCTAAATTATATTCAATTGAATACAGTACAAAGGCAGCAGACGGATTAACTTTATCATTTTTTGTAAATATACACTTGCTCTGAATTTGATACCTTTAAGACATATAAAAAAGATGTGACAGGGGCTTGTTAGGACTGTATCATATCACCTTTTCTTTCAAAAACACTTTGTAAGTGTTTGGGAACTGAGGACACTAATTATTGACGTTTTGAAAGTGAAATTCTGTCTCATTCTTGCTTGATGTATGAGTTCAGGTGCTCAACAGTCCTTGCATTTTGCATTTCATGATGCACCACACATTTTCAGCAAAAGAGTGGACTTGACAAGAGGAAGGGCAGACTAGTACCTGAATTCTTTTGGTACGAAGCCACGCTGTTGTAACACGTGCAGAATGTGTCTTGCCATTGTCTTGCTGAAATAAGCAGGGACGTCTCTGACAAAGACATTGTCTGGATGGCAGCACATGTTGCTCAAAAACCTGTATGTACCTTTCAGCATTAATGGGGCCTTCATAGATGTGACAGTTACCCATGATGCCATGGGCACTAACACACCTCCATACCGTCAAAGACTTTTTGAAATTAGCGCTGGCAACAGTCTGGATGGTCCTTTTCCTCTTTTGTCTGGAGGTTATGACGTCCGTGATTTGTGAAAACAATCTGAACTCATGTGGACTCGTCAGACCACAAGCAAGCTTTTCCACCTCACATCAGTCCATCTCAGATGAGCTCAGGCCCCAGAGACGTCTGCAGCGTTTGTGGATGTTGTTGATATATGGCTTGCGCTTTGTATGGTCAAGTCTTAAATAGCATTTGTAGATGCAGTGACAAACCGTGTTGACTGAAAATGGTTTTCTACAGTGTTCCTGAGCCCATGTGGAGTCCTTTGTACAACTATGTTGGTTTTTAATGCAGTCAGAGGTCACGGGGATTCAATGTTGGTTTTGGGCTTTGCCTCTTACTGAGCTGAGATTTTTCTGGATGCTCCAAATCTTTTGATGATGATGATATGTTATGAATTGTAGGTGGTGAAATCCCTCAATTCCTTGCAGTTTTGTGCTCAGAAATATTGTTCTTAAACTGCTTGTGAACCACCTTCAAAGATGGCTCTTTAATACCCAGTCATGATACTATCACCATACTCTCAGTTAACCTGTTTACCTGTGGAATGTTCCTAACAGGTGTTTTTTGAGCACTCCACAACTTTCCGAGTCTTTTGTTGCCCCCGTCCCAACTTTTTTGAAATGTATTGTGGGCATCAAATTCAGAATGAGTGTATATTCACAAAAAATAATTAAGTTTATCAGTTTGAATAATAAATATCTTGTCTTTGCAATGACAAGTCGAAAAGTATTTGCAAATCATTGCAATCTGTTTTTATTTATGCTCATCGCAATGCCTCAACTTTTTCAGAATCAGGGTTGTATACCTAATCCAGGATGAGTCGAATTTGAAATCAATTATGAGCTCAGTAGGGTCGTTGACAGGGACCACCCAGTCATTACAGCATGTGAGCAAAATGACTTTTCTTGGGAACTTCCATTAATTTAGCTGAAATGGAACAGTGTGCAGCAGCCCTGCAAAGCCACCTCTGGATCAATGAAAAGGAGCCGCAGAAATCCCAACTGATCCTCTCTGAGAAGAAATACACCACAAGGCTCTGTTATGGTATTTCGATTAGGATTCCACAAATCCTTCACACGACTCTGAGAGAGCAATGGAGAACACGTGACGAACATTAATGCCCTGCTGGCACTGATGGATGACGTAAAATGACTGTTTCACTCATCTGAAGAGGTGGGAATGCTGAAGGACATCATTAAATCTGCTGATTGCAAACAGTGTGTGACATGTGAGGCAAGTAAACTGTAAATTTTTGTTTCTATATGTGCTGTGTGTTTGTTGTGTGTGAATAAATGGGACTTGTGACGGGTATTTGTAATGAGAAGTGCTTTTTGTAAATCTTCTCTACCAGGTTTGGGGGGATTTTGGGGTTGGGGAAGTTTGAGGTAATTACTGTATGATACAAAAAAGGGAACTGTATTCCATCACAGTTACAGAAAAAATAGTGTAATTATTACTAGGATTACAGTTTTAAAATACATTTTAAAATTAAAGCTGCAAGCAGCGTTGAACGGGCCCTCGCACTCCCACGCCACTTGGGGCCTGCTGCGGCCGCGACCATGTCACCAGAGGCCGACTGGTAGACAAGGTGCTGAATTTTCACCCCCTTTGGACACTGTAGGAACGAACGCTGTGTTACTTCCTGTCTCCACTTGGTGGCACTATGACTATGTCTCGTGAGCATCATGTGTGTTCAGGCCAGGATCTTTAGCATACATGTGAAGTTTGGTGCAGATTTGACCATTGAATCCCATGTTATAGCAATTTCGTGTTTCATTGCCGCCACCTCACCACCACGCCCTTCAACAGGAGCGTAATCTTTTAATAACTTTTGATCACAAGGTTGTCGAGATGGCACGCAGTGACTTTGAAGCCATTCTGATTAATCCTGTAGGAGGAGTTCATTAAAATACAACACATGCAAAACGCCAAAAATGGCCGCAAAATTCAAAATGGGTGACTTCCTGTTGGGTTTAGCCTATAGGGCCCCCAGACTTTTTTGTGCGTCTGGGCATGATCTACATGTGTTAAGTGCAAATCGGTGAAACGTGTCGGTAATGGTTGCGTTTAAAGGGCGTGGCCAAGTCATTTAGCCACGCCCACCAAGAAAAAACACATGACACGTAAATCTTCACCAAGACTGACGTGTGTGCCAAATTTGGTCAGTTTTTGAGTATGTTTAAGCCCCCAAAAATGCAATTCATTTTTTGGGCAGTCTGAGCAAAAACAATAGGGCCTTGCACCTACGGTGCTCGGGCCCTAATAAAGACATACAACCATGCGTAATGCGCACACATTACAACACACTCTGGTCTCGAGTGAAACCACCTAATCTTACAGTTGCCAATTCGTTATCATAGCCTGGACTATATCGTAGCATAGACAGGAAAAAATTGTGAGTTTACTTGAAGTTTGAGAGTGAAGTGTGAATAGTGCACTTAATAAAATACATTTAAAAGTGCATAATTAAGGCTATTAATCTAAACATGCATTCACACAAAACGAAGGAAGAAAGACCTGGCCAAACAACTAATAAAGCAATTAACAAACATAAAACATTGTATTGGGTTAAACAATTTCACCATATTTAGCACTGACGTAATCCAAAATTAATAGGTTTTCACATATTATTTTAATATTGGTTCCTGACTTTTTTAGCAGGTTAATTAGTGATTGTATTAGAATAAATTTAAAGTAACCCTCCCAACCCTGCTCTCCACTCACTTCAAATAAATAGGAATGTCTAATGCAGATGCTCATACCCAGTGTCATGTGGTGACCAAGGTTGCCACTAAACATTACTCACCCTCAAATAAACTAGTAAACATGCAGACCAAAATGTACAACTTCAGTACCTGTGGTATTACCTGAATGACAATGCTGCTCACCAGTTAAGAAAAAGGGCTTTGGAAACATGACTTAAATCATGACTTCGGGTGCAGATCTCAGGGTCATCTGCAAAAATTATTTCTAACTAAATTATGTAACTGAAAATACATATTTAATAGCTAAAAGCCGATTCCACTTTTGAAGTATTTCACACATAAACACCCTTTGAAGATTTTGTTAATGTTCCTCCTCTGTATCCTGCTCAGTGGTCTAAACTGCATAGTGCCGAATCAGTCAATACATTTATGTCAGTGGCAAACACTTCATCACAGGTTAGTTAATGATGTTACTGAGTAAATTACATGTGTGCTGATTGTGCCTGTGGATCAAAGCTTATCATAGTCCAGGTCCAGATCCAGGGCTGAATTTCTTTCCCAGTACACCACGTTCCCTCCCCTCCCCTTCTGCAGATATCTATCATGTTGTCACTAATTATTACACAGTATGCATATAAAACATCACCTATAGTT
This sequence comes from Lutjanus campechanus, assembly GCA_027495735.1. Classification (NCBI taxonomy): domain Eukaryota; kingdom Metazoa; phylum Chordata; class Actinopteri; order Lutjaniformes; family Lutjanidae; genus Lutjanus; species Lutjanus campechanus. Next base: position 12,693 of record JAJHUR010114766.1, on the reverse strand, counting down.
ATTTTCTAGTACCTGACATGGTACTTTTTACTTGAGTCATATATATGTTGCCTTGATAATCTAATTTCTGGTAAAATCATTAGCTAATCCTATAGTTTTTGGGGCTGCTCTTGGTCCCAAGCTTCAGCCCCGCCCATATTTCAAACACCCCTGCCACTTCTTATGATCTATAGGTTCAGCCTTGTAGTTTTGGATTAATTTTTTTATTCTATTTAACATATGCCAACTGTCTTTCCTTCTATCCTGTACTTCGATATGCTATGTGCTAGGCTTGTCTATGTTGAAAAGAAAACCACATCTTTAAGATGGTTAAAGGATGATGCTGTTGCTTGAGGACCTGTAACTATAGTTACATCTTAAATTAGCTAACACTAGCTAAATGGTTAAGTAATGACTGGTTAACTAGTGAGTTAGCACTTTTCTAACATAAACTATCAGGTATAACAATCTGACTAACTATTGATGAAGATTAGCTAGCTAGTCAGCTACTGTTGTTCTAACATTAGCTGTCAGATGTAACTATCAGGCTAACAACTGATGTATATTAGTTTGTTAGCTAACTTAAGATGTGACTATGTCGCCCTTACAGGTCCCCTAGGAATATTTTTAACCATCTTCACAATTAGGTCTTTTTAACATAGACAGTCTAGCATATATCATATAAATACAGGAGACAGGAACGGAGAAAGTTGTCAGAGGTTCTGCAAAAAGGGGCAGAGGTGGCTTTTACTTTTATGGTTTCTGTATTTGTCTGTTTTCCACTTGGCACAGCTCCTTTGTGCCAAGTGGTTTTGACCCTAGAAGAATCCAAGCCAGCAAATCAACAACAAATCACAGGTGAGTCCAATAGCCTGAAGCCAGCGGAGGCCTGTTCTGATATATCCCGATATAGAGACCACTGGAGCGTATCCAGCCTGTGCTGTGTATCCTGCGACAGCCGCTGAGCACAGATAAAGATGTGTGTGGTCACACATGCCGACTTTGATCTGATACCCCCATCCCGGTGAATAAGCCATCCAAACACTGCTGTGTAACAGGAAAGAGGAGCAAGAAGATCGATGCTCATCGAACTCTCTGCATGAGCCTTTATTTGATCTAATAAAGACCAACTGATGAGAAGTTTTTGGTCTTTTTTTATTGTTGTTAGTGGGATACAATGGGGATGTGTAGGCCTTTACCGAGTGACACTTATAGCCCTGATCCCTAGATGGGGGATTAATAAATGAAGGAGAACAGCATGCAGTTTCTCAAGTCAAAAGAAAGATAATTACAAATCTGTTTTAATTGCAGGGACTACCATAGTGATACATTACCTCTAGTCTCTAGATATCGCTTTGAATTACTTCTCATTAGTTAACTTGCTTTTGTTAGTGAAAACCTGGATCATTTACATTAAAGGCCGTTGCAGGCTGTGTCAGAGGCTGTGACTGCTGATGGAGGCTGGTGATATGAACAGATTACATCCCACCTCCAACCGAGTGTCTGTGTTTGTTTATGAGCGGATGCAAATGCACTTTGCCTCAGGCGTGTTTGATTATATGTGCATGAGAATGTGACTGTGTTTACCCATAAAAAAAAAAAAAAGGACCACCACACTGTGACGTATTCACAGTTCACCATCAGGTACCATAAAGCAAACATCTCCTTGTTATTGACACGATGGTGAGGAGAGGAAAATTACAGTGAAAGCTGTGAAGCACCTCAGCAGTTCATTGCCACTTCATACTGATTGAAATGCCAAAAGATGATTCTCAGGCTATCAGGGAGCATCACGTTGAGAGAAAGAAAATCCCTTCCCTTCCGAGAAAAACTGTCATAACCATCATCATCATCAGGCAGCAATATCTTTTCATCTTATCAGTCCTTGTTTAAATAAATACAAAGAAAGGGCTTTTCATTAGGCATGCATTTTTGTGTCATCTTACCCCCTTGATACCTTGCGTGAATTGTGGGCACAGCCTCTGGTTTATTCTTTCACTGAACTGGCATCTGCAAGAGTCAGTGGTGTGTGGTACAGGAGTCTTCCCTTTTCTTGGAGGTTTTTGGGTAAAAAAAAAAGGCTGATGAAAAGCTTTGAGGCTTATCAGTACTTCCATAGTAATAAGGCTTGTCACACTCTGTTAAAGCAGTTGGGACACAACCCGGTTTATCTAAAAGCCATAGAGCCAAGTCAGTTCTTTTGGATTTGTCCTCTTTCAGTAGGTAATGGAAACTATACCATTGCCGAGAGAAAAAGTCTCTTTTCATTTTTGGTTTGTGTTTGACAAACTGTTGTTTGAGCCATAAATTTAGTTTAGTTTGGTTGTTGGTGCAGGCGTGAACAATGCAACTTGTCCCCTGAACTGCTTCACATTTTTGCTAATGCTAAACCACACAAAAGCCTGAACCAAGGTTCATGTTTTTGTTACATTCTACATATTTCATCAAGTTAGTTTTGGTTTCACACTGCAATTATGTGAGCACACTAAAAAACTATACATTATATGTCCTGTTGTCATCACGTATGTGAGCTGTATCTCTCTATATTTAATCAATTGTAATTTATTGGTTTGTAGATGATTGTGTCCTGGGAAATAATTTGGTGTGTCGGAATTTTTCAACTGACTTTATAAACACTAATTTTGTTTTGTTGTACTGTTTTTCATTTTTCTGGTTCTGATGATAGCCTGCCAGAACTTCAGGTCTGAGACTGAAGCTTCCAAAAAAATGTTTTGACACTAGAAACAAACTGAACCATGGTTCAATTTGACCCCAGACCAAGACCAACTCTTTCAGTTGGGCCAAGGTTCGGATGTTCGGTCTGCGTTAATATCAAAGACAGGCTCGCAGAGAGCTTATTGTTTTTCCATCACATCAATGCAGATATCAATTTTACCAGCCAAAACCATTTGAATGAAATTTTAATTTAATGAAAATGCACAGATATTCTCCAATGGTTTTGTTTTTTATAAAAAATACAAATGTTCTTCTTCCACAGAGACATACATAACAGCAATATTTTACAGGCCCATCTTTAAAAGAATGGTTACTATATTTCATAATTAGCTAACTTTACTATACATGGTAGCAAATATGCAGGAGAGGTTGCCTTTATGGTTTTAATACTTTTAAATAGACTTTTAAATAGACAAAAATGCATTTTGCACTGTAAGCAAAACAGCAACAAAAACACAGCTCTATTTATAGGAAATCACAGCAGACAAAATGTGGACATCCATGCAAAAATCTGTCAAAAGTCTTCGGCGAGCAGGGCCAACACAGCAAATAAGGCATACCAGTCTGATCAGCAGCAAACGAAAAGTGTAAAAAAAAAAGTATAACATGTTTTCCAGTAAAGGTATCAAGTCATGTGTGTCCATGCTCAGCTCAGCCAAGAATCCAGAACCACAAATCAGAAAAGTTCAAGTCGTGGCAAGTCCGTTTTAGACAACAGAAAACATAATCAATTAGGAGGTCCTTGTATCACAAATGATGGTGCTTTAGTAGTGATTGGAAAAGTGTGTTTAAGAGTCATCATCAGTTTTTATAACATGGAATAGAGTAACATTGAATATTACCTGGTGTCCATTATTCCAGGCATACAGTGCTCTCTCTTTGGCGTTGTAGTCAAGCATGGAGATATGAAAGTACTGGTTATGGAAAGGAATGTCTATGTATTCGTAAGTTGAAGTCTTGGTGGAGTAAGCGTAGTAAACCTTTGCTCCCGACAGGTGAGAGTTAGTGATATAGAGCGTCCCACAGATCATGAATGATTCACCCGCGTTCCTTTTGGAGTACTCGGTGTTCCACGTCTTCAGGACGTGCAGGGTGTCAGGGTCGATCTGGGAGATGACAACATTTCCAGCATTTTGATTGGTCGCGTACACAACCCACATCCCCAGTTCGTCAGCCATGACGTCGATGTCGGAGTATCCCCCCCACGTGTATGGGTACATGTTGTGGAACCCAGCGAATTCCAAAGCTCGCTGGGCCAGCACGCTGCCTGTCTCGAAGCTGTACTTGACAATAATGTTGCTCTGGTATTTGTTGTAATAAAGCGATCCATTGTAGACGATGTGATTGGTTCCCTCCCATTTAAACGGGAGGCTGTACGTTCGGGAAACCACTCCTGCTACAAAGTCGTCTATTGTCTTGTACTCTCGCACAATCTTGCTGTTGGTGTAACTGTCCATATACCAGACCTACATCAGAGAGGATGAAGAAAACTGGTGGTGAGAACCAGACTTACATAGATTGAGAAACATGTCAACCATCAAAAATAAACTTTATTTGAAGGAGTGTGCATAAGACTGTCATAACCATGTTATGACACCTGTCATAAACATGAAGGACTCTTGATGAATGTTTATGGCTGTTGTCATTTGGTCAATTATGTCATCTTTAATGCAAAGTTGACATTATTTGAGACGGCTTTGTCATGAAAACTTGACATATAAAACTTGGAGAAGCTCTTTAGCTTCATGTTGTAACATGACATTAAACTGACATATGTGGTTGGTTTCGACACTGGCTGTCATGAGACCATTGTAAGTGTGTCATGAATATTTTCCTTGACCCCATGTAAGTGGTATGTTTTGGATTTGTCATAAAAATGTTTTATTGCAAACTGTAGCTGGTATTAGCTAGTTAGTTGGGTTAGCAACCTAATTAGCTGACTCAACCCTGGGTTGCCAAGAGCCACACCTGGCAAGAAAACCACCTCGGCACCCCTGTCATAACAAAGACATTATTTATTTGATTTATGTCATGAGAAAGACATCTCAAATGATGTCAACATTACTTTAAAAAGTATATACGTATGTCATCATTTTTTCCTTGACCTCATGTAAAGTGGTATATTTTGGATTTATCATAAAGATGTTGTTAAGTTTTATTATGTCAGCTAAAGTGGTGCTATTTGGACTTCATAAATACGTCATTAAATGTTATAAGACCAGTTTGATGATGGGGTACACTACCAACGTGATTTAGCTGACAGAGTCACCAGATGCACAGATAGCGGCTAGCTAATTTACTAGTCGGCAAGCTAACCGCTATCTGCTGAACTGTAGCTCGCATTAGCTAGTTAGCTTGTTTAGCTGTGGAGCTGGCCACCTAATTAGCTGACTTTGCCCTGGGGTGCCAGGAGCCGAACCCGTCAAGAAAACCACCTTGTTACTTTACTCCCTGTCAAAGCAAAGACATTTGGTCTTGGTTTATGTCAAGTTGTCAAAACAAAGACACCATTGGCTTGATTAATGTCAAGTTATTATAACAAAGACATTTAAAACTTTTTTTTTAAAGTTTAAAACTTTTATTACTTGGTCAAATATTTTTGTAAGTGTGTCATAAATAACTTCCTGGACCTGGAGGTAGCCACCTAATTAGCTGACTCAGCCCTGAAGTGCCTAGAGCCAAACCCATCAAGAAAACCACCTCTGTACTGTATTCCCTGTTGTAAAGACATTTCTGTCTTGGCTAATGTCAAGTTGTCATGACAAAAACGTCTCAAACAATGTCAACTTCACATTAAAAATTACATAACTGACCGAACGACACTTAATTACAACGGTCAAACTTTCACAGACTCCCTCATGTTCATGACAGGTGCCATATCATGGTTATGACAGTCATATCCACACCCCTTCAAATGAAGTGTTACCCTTTATCTTTTAAAATGATAACCTTAGCCATAATTTATATGATTCTATAAAAAACAATGCAGTTTAAAATTAGCATAGCTAAAGTCAAAACCCACTCCATGATATCAGTTAGTCTCATCTCGAGCTGTTGTGATATTCTGCCTATACTCTGAACATACAACACAGATACTGTACACACAGCACAGCCCTTGGAAAGCCCTCCCCTGCTTTCATAACTCACCCTGTTGTTTCTGGTGGATGCTAGAGGATCAGTCATCCATGCCCCAAACCGGGTTCCAGATGTCTTTATTGTAACAGGTCCAGTGATTTTCATTAATTTCCCACACGCTGTTAATAAAGAAATGCAGCGATAAGATGTGCTGTGGTGGTTTTTGTCTCTAACTAGATTTCTCAAGCCAATTTCATGCCTGTGCCACCAGAGAGTGTGCCCTCTGTGCATACTAAGATAGCACTGGCAGCGAGCTGCTTTATTTAACTTGAAGCATAATGGTGCAACTGCTGTTTGTAGCTAAAGGCAATTCGGCTTTCTCACGCCTGGCCCATATTATTTCCTTTAAGGCACCTGAAGACAATGTATACACAGACCTCATGTATCATCAGAATCTTTAGTTACGAGTTGATTATCTCTACAAGAGATTTGCTTTAAGCACATTATCAGTTAGGGCAGTAAATCTTTAATAACAACAAAATGTAAATGTACTACAGAAGCAGTGTATCTAACGTTAGCTGCACCTTTTACAGACTCTAGCAGTGCCATTTAGCTACAGTAGTTCTCTCATCCACACTCAACGGCCACTTTATCAGGTTCACTTGTACAATCTGAGCCAATGTAACAGCTCTGACATAAATTGCCTTTCAACTGATAATAATCTTGGGTTTTGATTGACGCTGTCACAGAGCTATTGCATTACCTATGTGTTTATTATCAAGATCATAATGGGGGACTAATGATTACTTTTCAACAAAAGCAGAAAAATTATAAGCTTCATAAAATTAGAATTTATGGCAGAGCTCTGATGTTGAATCACATTAGATCTTGTAAGTATACCTAATGAAGTAGCTGGTGAGTTTATAGCTTCCATAAAAACTGCAATATAGAATAAAAGAATCCCTAGTGTTTTCATTTTACCTTCAAGATGTGGTCTTATTTCACCACTGTCAAGAAAATGTGTGGAAACACATTTAATAAATGGTTGGCTGACTAATTAATAGTTTATATAGACAAATTCACTGTAGAGTTGGTGAATGCTGTGGTTGTAGATATTAAGTCCGCAACCCCCTTTCTCTGCCCATTATGAGGCAATTGTTGCTTTCAGTGGTGTTCTTTTAAAGATTTTGGAACGTTTTTTTTTTTGTTTGAAGGCCCATAATGCTGCCAACACACCAAACACTCCACAAGAACAGAAACAAAAAGCTTCTTCTTCTTCACTGGCATGAGATCGAGGTGAAAACACATCGCCATTAAACACATTTTTTAAAAGAAAAAAAATTGGTGTGAGATATAAGGGAAAACAACTGAGAAAAGCATAACAGTCAAAGAAAGCAGGTTCATAAAGCGACCTGCTTTATGTATGTGCTTTGTAATGAGCACAGACCACACTTGTTTGTGGTCTTAAACTCCAATACCACAAGGAAATCAGGCTATAGAATACTTTTAAATCTACATTTCCCCTATGATTACTTTCTTCAGCAGCAACAGAAAAACAGCATACAATGATTTTAAAAAAGACTCTTGCAATCACAATTATGACTGGCGGTTTATAGCATCATGCAGATACTATAATATAAGGCTACACGTGTTAGTACTATTTATTTACTAATACAATTACCAGTGCACATTTGCTCACACATTGAAAACTCACTTAGTTTGCCCATACAGCTGCGGAGCCTGCTGTCCAGTCGCAGAACACGCTGATAGAGCTCATCATAGTCATAGGCCCCGAGCTCCTCCTGGATGCCTGTCAGCACTGCGGACAGGTTCCTGATTTCCTCCTTGAACTGGGAGATGAGTGCAGCATCCATCTTGTACTGTTCCAGCACAGGGATCAACGGCTTCAGCTCGTCCATCTTGTCCTTAAGCTCCTGAAGAAGTGACAGTGACAGCAGCAGAAATGGAAAACAGAAAGAGGTGGGGGATTGTGGATAGGTGCGATGATCAGGGACAAACAAAATCGCAGTTTGGTTGACAGGGGTCCTGCTTCAGTACAGTACATGTTAAGAGGGATAGCTCGTATTATTTGATGGGGGTTATGTGAGGCACTTACGAATAGTCAGTGTATTTGCCACAGTAGATGGAAATCGGCACGCCTCCAGTTTGGAGAAGCAGAGAGGTACACCAGCTCAGCTCAGCAGCTAAGCAATGAACAGCAGTGGACAGCATCAGCATGAAAAGGTGTTTTAGCCACTTTCAAAAGATTCACCTAAAAAAATCAGTTGAAGTGTATGCCATATTTAGAATATTTTCACCACTTTACCCTGCCATCAAACAGCCTTTTTGCTGAGAGGAAACCATTACATAAGCCAAATATCACGTTCACCAAACCATCCTCCAACCAAACTCCACAGGCGAAATCAGTAATTTTAGCTTGCAGAACACAGAAGTTGCTGGTCTACCACTGGCTCGGTTTTTATTTTGTACGTGTTATGGTGTGACTTTGGTGACTCCGAACAAGCCTTCAAATACTAAAAATAAAAAATAGCACAAACAAACTAACAGATTGATGCAGCTGCAACTCCTGTGTTCTGTGAGCTAAAATGACTGATTTCTCCGATGGAGTTAGGAAAGTTTGGAGAGAGCACTATTTTGGCTTATATAACAGCGGTTTCCTGTCAGAAAAGACCGTCTGACTGCAAAGTAAAGCAGTGAAGATATTAAGTATAGCATACACTTAAACTGATATTGATTTTTTTTAGGTGGTGGTGGCTAAAATACCTTTAGTTGCTGACCCTGTCTGAAGCGGTACGTTGCTTATCTTCCATGATAATGCCCCTCTTGGCTTCTCCAAACAACATTCACTTAAGGTAATACACTATAGAAAGTACCTCATACAACCACACATCAAATAATCCAAACTATCCCTTTAAGTATGCATTATTAAGAGAATACACCTACTGGGAGAGTGGACCACTGGTACCTGTTTTAGAAACATACCTGTTGGTCCAGTGCTCGATGCTGACACATTAGCTTATCTCAAGTGTCAGTAAGTAGCTAATAATATTCATCACAAGAAAGCAGACTGACCTTACAGTATGGACTGTATGAAGGACCTAATGGAACTATTAGCCAGCCATGAAGAAATTAACCATTCATGTATTTGTTGCATTTATTTTAAAACTCTTTCAGCATGTGAAAAAACACATAATTTCTCCACTCTATATTTACCAGGTCAACTAGAAAGGGTGTAATTTCCTAAAACATACATCTATCCCTGTGTTTAACTACACTTTGCATGCTATATTCAGAATTGTTGGTTGACAGGCTTCTTTTCTAATGCCACACAGTTATTTTTCCAACTCATTCAGTGTCTTACAGCTTGCCACACCAGAGGTATTCCTACTCCCATACCAGCTGTCCAGTGCAAACCACACAGGGCAACTGCAGCAGAAAAGCAGACTCTGAAACAACCCAAGATGTAAGCACTTTTTAAATCAGAGAGCTTCTGAATATTTTGTAGTGTATGAATTCTTTATTTTTATGTTCAGAAAAGGTCTGCACACTAAAAAAAAAAAAGAATGTATGTTGGCTCCTCTGCTCCTATCCTGGCTTTTCTCAACAACCTCCTCCAAATGAAGGGGAACAGATCCATTTGCCAGATGGATATGGCTGTCAAAACGTGTAAAAGCCACAACCACAGTGATGTGTACAACACTTGGGAGTCCTGATGCTAACATACTTCAGTATTCTATTAGTGACTGTGTAAAAAACCAAGAAGACCGTGTTGGGTAGTTATCAGCCAAATGGAAATTGCTGTCTGATGAGTCAATCCACTAAATATGACACTAGCAACAGTTTAGTTTAGCATAAAGACTGTAAAACAGGGAAAACACCTAGCCTGGCTCATAAACAGTAGAATAAGTGGATGGCGATCCCAAATCTGAAAACTAAAGCCAATGCCGAAGCATCTTAAACTTGGATTCTTTCTAATGGTCAGCAGCATGCAGCTTCACTGGCTGCCAAAAGAAGTCTGACTGTATGTAGTGTTGTAAGAAAATGACCCCACTTTTCTCTGTATTTATGACCTCAGTAACCAGTTTACTAATGAATTTCTGGTCAGTTCCTAGTTCTCAGTCTTCTTCTATACAGCGTGATGTTCATTTTGTAAATTATGGTCCTATTTACAGTGAAATAGACAATTAATCAGGGTATGCTTTTGGGCAATGCGACTGTGTGATTGACAGGTCATTTTCCATGAGTCCATCCAGTGCAACAAGCAGGGCTTCAGGGCTACATTGCCAATTTCTCATTTAAAATGTTTTCAGGATCATAATTTAGTGTGCCGTTTAAGTGTAACACATTGTGTCTTGTTTCTTTAAACTGCACAAAAACCCAAGTGGTGGTGACAGCCAAACTTAAAGATGCTGGACAGAAAGTGCTAGCCTGGATAGAGCCAGGCTAGCGCTTTCCTCATTTCCAGTTTTTTTTTTCCAGTTACAAAGTAAATAGAAAAGATTCATTGAACATTTGATTAAACCAGGCTATGATTAAATGAGACTGTAGATTACCTGGAAGTTTCTGGCCATGATGGATTTCCTGTCATCCTCAATTTGTCTGAACTTGGTCCTCAGGCCCTTCATCTGATTCTCCATCTTCATGACATATTGGAAATCCCTCTGGGTCCGCAGGTTCAGCACCTCAATGGACTGAGACATGTTCTGCACCTAGAATAAAACAAGCCATTATAAATAACCAACTAAAGCAGGCTTACCATTCACAAATTGGACAATTAGGAGTATAGTGTAAGATAGTATAATATAGTATAGTGGGGTACACTGGGAACAGTTGCAACAGGGGACGGGAGCAATAATCTTATTCTTCCAATCAGACACAGACAGTGACGATAGTCAAACTGTACAAGCTAAGGCGCAGAGAGGCAAAGCACAGTGTTACAACATCTACGTCCTGTCTGCCTGGTATACAAACAGCTGAGCTGCATTTAGGTCTGGATTTAGCTAAGTTCAGAACCTATATGATTCACAAATCTAATAGCCCAACCTGACTTTTCACTTTTCGCCAGGCGTTATGATTAGTAGTGAGATTGTAGTCTGTTTTTAATGTTGTGTTATAGAGTTTGGGGAACCCTGAAACATTTTTCTTCATCATGTCCGGAAGGGAACCCTGGATTTGCAAAACTCTCATGAGATTTGTTCCCTCAGTGTGACATTGCACATTAACATTAAAATGATCACTCTCGCGAGATCTTCCATGGGGCTGCTTTTCCCTTCAAATCTCGACCATCGTCGTCACATACAGCTGTTATCTCATTAGTTGCACTTTGAAACAAAGGTCAGAGTTCAGAGGCAGATCCAAGTGGTGCCCCACGCCAAGGGTAGCAGTGCGGCTTTGTCAGGCGCCACCACTCTCGCCATAGGACAACGATGGGACAGCCAGGACAAAGCGTTTTTACCACTGATCATGTGCTGGAGCCTTTAGACCCTCCACCCACCAGCAAGAAAGAGAACACATTCAACATCTTCTGCATCATTTCTCAAAAAATGAGTTATAAAATGAAATATGAAAGTAATTAGTTGTATTTTGTCATACTGTTTTGACCTTATTTATATTATAAACAGAGCGATTCAATATCATCTGTAACAGTTGTCAACACAATATCTCAAGATAGGCCTATGGTAATGCATAAACAAACAAACAAACATCAATAACTGTTATTTGATAAATATTAAATAAATAAATAACACCATGATATTCTAGTAAAACAATGTATATTTCCTGATTACTATACTTGTTGTGACAAAAAGCTAATTGGTGAAATTTAATGCATTTTTAATATACTGTAACTGTCCCCTGATCAGGGCTGGCTAAAGGCATGGGCCATATCAGTGGTCACCTAGGGCGCCAGCATCTGGTGGGCGCTAATCACCCTCAAAGGAAAAAATGCAAATGAACATTTAAAAAAAAGAAAGAAATACACTTCGAACACCTAGTTCTTCACAGTTTTTCTTTTGCCCTGGTTAGCCCTGACCTGGCCTGGTCTAGTCAAGAAGCAGATATTTATTTTAATATTTTATTACATAATGAAACGGTCCTGCCCTCAGGTGTGCAAGGGAGAAAACGAAGAGAGGAGGAGGAGGAGAGCCCAATGGAGGTATGCTATCTTGTGTGAACAATAAAATTCTGTTTTGTGTGTAGATGCTTAGCTAGCTAAGCAGCAATAAAGCTAGATAGCAATGCTCTACCATAGTTGCTTTCCTTGATCAATATGAGTACATTTTACGATTTACATGGGGGCATGTGTGGGCTGATTATTTTGTTGTTACTGAGAGTTATGTTGTAACTTATCTCCATGCTGCACACTTTTATTTTTGTAATGCATAAAACACACTTAACAATAATTTTCAGTTATAACCAGGTATAGTATAGTATAGTATATTATATTATAGTATAGTATAGTATAGTAGTATAGTATAGTATAGTATAGTATGGTATAGTATAGTATAGTATGATATAGTATATAATGGTAGAGTATAATATAGTATAGTATAGTATTTTAAAGTTAAGTCAACACTTGAATAGATTCCTTCCTTTCTGTCCTTCCCTTTCACTGCAGCTAATTGAAAGGCACTTTGATGAGTTGTCCCTGGTGAGCCTCTGCATGTTTCTAAGCGTGTAACAGTCTATTGTTGAAAAAGAGCGAACGTGGCAAAGCCTAGCAGCAGCATACCTGTGTTCAATTCACTTGATAAAACATCTAGTACTGCAGTATTACACTCCTCAAAAAGACAGTAAAGCTTGTAGAGATTTGTTCCCTCATCATTCCTATCTTTAACAGGAGAGTGTGTTTGCTTGCGTGTGTGTGTGGGGGGGCATGCTGCT
>JAJHUR010114763.1:0-11902 GCA_027495735.1 Lutjanus campechanus | reverse complement strand
TAACAACAATTTTGTTATTTGTTATTAATATTATAAAGGCCAGTTACAGATTCTGAGGCTGATGTGAAGCAGGTTACAGTCATTATAAACATATTTTCAGCAGCTAAGATCGTTCATGATGGACTGCGCCACATCTGTAAAGCAGACGAGAGCTGGCGGACGCAGCAGGAGGCGGCGACAAAAAACTGCAGTCAAGTCGGACAGTTTCCAGCAGCCTTTAGAGAATATACAGGAAGTGACAGAGATATTTACATCCTGTTAGATCATCTGTAGGCTACCTGAGCTACCTACCTACCTACCTACCTAAGCTGAAGCAGAGAGATCCCCCTACTATTATATGATCCTCTGTTCTTTTGTCTATCTTGTAAAGCACTTTGTAACTGCTCATTTTTATAAGTGACATGTAAATTGCCTTTATTATTATTATTATTATTATTATTATTATTATTATTATTATTATTATTATTATTATCAGCCACAAAATATATGCTTGTTAATTTTCATTGCACAGCGTAAGACTGATATCTCGTGCATTAAATATTATGATTCCTCAGAAAATGTGGATTTTCCACCAACACGTGGCATTTGTTGTCAAAACTAAGAGCCAATCAGGTGACATCCAGTCGTTTGTAGTTAGTGGAGAGCAACGGCAGCACCTGGCTCTAAATGCGCCCGCCTTGATCTTGTAAGTTTATTGTTGTTTACGTGTGCATGACATCAGAGCAAGTCAGGATCAAGTCGGACAGAAATCTAACCAGCATGCACTGTGCAGCAAAAACTGCTGATCGATTTTGAGCAGGCCTGGCTCATCTTAAATGAGCGTATTGTCATTCAGCTGCAGCAGCTTATAAACGCATTTTTTTAGATGGCTACACGTTCCATCATCTAGTGTTGAATGAACATGTTGAATGACATCAACAACCTTATTCATTTATTTATGATAGACGAATCAATGCAATAAACAAGTGAAAACACATCAGTAATTCTCTGACATATTTAAAAAAAAAACAATACATTTTTAAATAACTAAAAGCAGAAGCTATTAATAGATTCATATGTTGTTCATATTATCTATTACTATAAAGGTTCATTTTCAGGACAACAGGATTTGGGATTTGGGACATGTGCTTGTAATTTGGGACTGTCTTGAATTTTTCAGGACGTCTGCTGACCCTAGTTGAAAGTGAAGAATATTTTTATATTTTCATTTTTATATTTTATATTTTTCTTTGCTTTTTATATGTGTGTTTCATTGTTTACCAGCACTCAAAGTGGAAGACAAAAAATAATCTACAGGGAAACTTGTTTTTATTGTGCATATGACAATAAATGCCTTGAATTGACTTGAGAAGAAAAATAACATCCATAGAAACGTCTTAAACCGCCCTTGCGGTACAATCTACTCATGTGCTGTGCATCCATATGTTCTTTATGTTCTTGAAAATATGACTAAATACACTCTACGCCTCTGAATAAATATTGTTTTCCTGAGCTTAAACCATCACTCTATTTATTTGCCTCTTTAACTGTAAAAAATGTCCGTATTCATCAGCAGGGACCAATAGAACGACACAGATCACAGACAGAGGACAGAGAAAGGTTATGGTGTGTGACTGTTGACACACAGCGAGCACAGTAATGATCATGATGACTGTGGCTGTCAAAGTAATCACTAAAATGATGATGATACATGGGACAGCGGTGAAAAAGGTACACCGAGCACCTCTACAGCCACATGGAGGTGACAAGATTTCCACATGTTTACCATAACTACCATGCTCACAAACAATCTGTCCACGGACGGGCACTAATTCTTCAACAAATTATTCCATCATCACCTCATTACTCACACATTCACTCAGCTATTATCTCAGGTGGGAGAAAGGCAGCGTGCGGCCATTACAACCTATTTTACACCACAGATGACAACAGCAGCAGAGGTTGCTGAATGAGAGGAGAGTAATGAAATCACTTTTCCCAACACCAAATGGACTGTCAGCTAAAAACAAGAGTGACTCTGATTGTGTCTCTCCATCACGGAGAGAAAGAGACGGTGAGAGAAAAGGAAAGACGGAGGAACGACATAAAGAGGGAGAGAAAAATGAAAGAAATGAGGGCTGCTCCCGACGCAGAGATGAGACAGAAATGAGATGCCATCGTACGGCGATGTGGAGCTGGAGTGGTCCAGGAGTGATGAGCAGCTCTGATTGGCTGTGGCAGATGCTGAACACACACACACACGCACTCACTCACACACACACACACACACACACACACTCAAGGAGATGAGGAGGGCTAATGATGCGTGAAAGAGAATTACCCCTCTCCTCCACAGAGGACAGTCACTCTGCTTGTCGCACGGACAACACTTACTTCAAATGACCCTACTATCTATTCATGAGGCATCTGTGTGTGTGCGTGTGTGTTCAGGTCAGCCTTGATGCATCTCTAGGGTGAAAAGCGCACGATCCCGTCCACACACATACACACACTGTGGAAACACTGCAGTGAGATCGGTATCTGTGCTTGTGAAAATAAATCGTTGAGACCTTTATCTATCCAAGGAAAGTCAACGGCGCACAACTGCTCTTTTCCAGTAACTCCCTGCTTCACATGTATACAGTTACACAGATTCTCATTAAAGGGTCTGTCCACCCGAATTAGAAAACCATGTATTTTCACAGGCCCGCTCTGATTTTGTGTCTATTGGCATGCAGTTAACTTTGTGAGATATCCGTCACAGAGATTGCTGCCTCCTCCACATTAAAACAGAGGTGAATTGCATTTGGTTGGTTGGGCAAATGCCATTTTTTAAAAATGTTACTTTAAGACTGTAGTTTTTTTCCACCGATAATGAAAATTAGGAAGCAAAAATGATCACTCCCACTGATTGTGAATCATATCACAATCGCAATGTCTAGCAACGTGAAACCAAAACTAACCGGATCAAATGTATGCAGTGTAACAATAACATGAACCTTGGTTTGGAATCTCAGACTTTTTGGCATTCATCAATTTTATTGTCTGCCTTTCTCAAAAGGGAGCAAAAACACTGATTTAGGAATCACAATGGCTTAATCTGAACCAGTGTGGAGTTAAAATATGATGCCAAAATCCAAAAATTGTCGTCATGCCTGTCCAATCTATTGTAAAGTTTTCTCACGCCTGGTTTGACTTGGTTTGATTTAGCACGTCAGCTCAGCACAGTAGGTGTTTGCATCTCCATTAGAACGGGGCTAACCACTTCTTTTACCAGCGGTTGAACTCATGACTTCAAAATGCTTCATTTGCTATAAATTCTTCACAATAAATGTCTTGTGTTATTTTGTTATCTAAAAGGGGGGTAACTTAACATGACTCCTATGCCGCTGAAAGTGAACATGAAACAGTAAAATAAAACAGATACCTGAAAGAACAAACAGTGACGCCGGAGAGAAACTAACCTTCAGATCACAGAGGCTCAGTTAGAAGCTACAACAGTACTGAGAGCTGAACAAACTTTTAAAGACTTTTAATAACTTCTTTCTCGCTGCTTTCCTGCACAGAGAAATTCACTCTAGCCTGACTTGGCACAGCTCAGTGGGACTCAGCGCAGCCAAAAGTGACACTGGAAAAGCCCCACAGGATCATCCTCTATCCTTCAAGTTCTGTCTATGTAATATTCACTCATTCATCTACATGACAGTCTCGTCCTATTGACCCACTCCCGTCTGCAGTGTGAACAGCTTTACTTTTGTGAGATGTATTTCAGTATTTAACTTCAAGTCAACAGTTGTTGAGGTCGGAAACAGCACAGCTCATTCACTTTCCTTACTCACACCTTCCAGGCACAAACCCAACTCCTGAACTAGGCCACGTTTGAAACATTTCACCTTTTTCTCCATCCGCTGAAGGGATTTCAGTCCTCTCTGTGCAGATTATTTACCATCTGTTAATCATGATGATAATGTAACCTCGACCACCTGGAAGGGAGGCAATAAGCAACAAGAGGGGGAAGGGTCAGAGGGATATTTAAACTGTGCTGTGTTCGAGAGGGTTAAGAGGTGGTATGAGACCTGAGTGACAGGAAAAGGGTAAAAACAACTGTCCGAAAGTCACTGGCTGTGTTTAATGTGTGATGGGTGTGGGGGTAAACTGTCCTTGAGATACTGATCTATTGCTTTCCCAGCAAGACTATCTTCATCCAGGCCATCTGTGGCTCAGGGGGGACAAACATGCTGATTAGATGTCGCTCAAAAAACACCAAGGGGATGCCTCGAGCCCGTCAGACCATCCCTGTCTCCATCTTTTACCCCCCGTCCCTCCACACATCAGTTACGTTACTGCTCATGTTAACTAATGTGTCTGCTCAGGAGAGCCCGAATAAGCAGATGAAGTCACCCTGAGGGCAACAACTTTGATGATAATGGGTGTGTGCGCGCGAGGGAGTGTAAGCGATTAGGATTTGGTTCATGTGTGGGGGCTCGCGCTAAGGCACATGCCTGCACGTGGATGAAAAACACACACACTTGGGCCCGTGGATGACTCTTCCAAGCGAAGGGCGGTGGATTACAGGCCAGTGGGGGTTTAGCGTGTAATTCAAACCATTTTCCATCACATTTGTACTCACTTGAGGCCTAATCCCACCTGATTAACATGCCAGTCAAAGGGGAGGGCACCTGCTGTACTGACTGGGCCATCAGTGTGGAGGGATGCTGATCACCAACAATCTGTGGCACACACACAGGTGTGAATCAAGTTGGATTAACATTTTGGCTGCGATAATAGATGATTTTACTCCTGTCTGAACCGCATCTTATCCCAGAGTGTCTGTTTTTATACCTCCCCGCCAGCAACAGCCGTGGCCAGAGGCATTATGTTTTTGGATCGTCTGTCCGATGCGATAGCTCGGGGACTTCTGGAGAGAATTTTATCAAATTTGATAGAAACATCTGCTTGGATTCGAGGATGAACTGATTAGAAATTGGAGATCAAAGATCAACATCACTGTGACCTCACATCCGTTCCATTCTTGTGAATATATCTCAGGAACACCTGGACCAAATTGCGTTAAATTTGGCACAAACGTCCACTTGGACTCAAGGATGAACTGATTAGAAATTGTCGGTCAAAAGGTAATGTCACTGTGACCTAACAAAACATGTTTTTGGCCACAACTCAGGAATTCATGAATTAATTAATCTTCTGTAAAATATGTGTATATATATATTTATATATATATATGATCTCTGGGTGAAAACAGCACATTTCTCACTGAAAATTATTCACTGGATTCATACATATCAATATAGCGATAACTATTAAAAGAATCACCTTTCATTAAATTCCTACAAAATCTTCACAACACATATGAATCTGGGCAAAATTGGATGTAAACTGGAACTCATTAGTTCTTCCCTTGCCAGTAACCACTCCTGGGGTCGATTGTCTTCATACATATGTATGGATGGGTATCGAGAGCCAGTACTAAATTGGTGTCAGTTCATGATTGATTACTTGGTTACTTACTTAAGTAACGATAAGCTTGATAAATGGTGCTACTGTCAGTTTTATATAACTTTTATTCACTCTAATATAACTGCCATTCAAATTCCTAACCCTAACTCAACCCTAACCCTAATGGTGACAAAGCTGCCAGGGTTAGGTGATTATGTTTGACAGTGCATAACTGCATGTTTACATTACATTATTAATTCTATTCTTTCTATATATTGGTGAATATTGTAGTATGATGCACGTTTTCACATGTATTTCTATTTCCAGTCCTGAAATGTAACAAAAGTATTTCTGATTCTGGTTCTAGTAAGACTATCGATAAGTACTGGCATTGATAAACAATATCAGTATCGATAAAAGCCGGGTAATGATACCCGTTTTTATATTTATATGTCTTTGACACGCCAGCTGACTAAATCATACACTTGTAAGAGATAAAACACTGAGCCTTTATTTAAGACACTTTTCTGTGTCCCACCTACATCCCAGCGACATCTGTGCCTCACGGATGCTCAACTCCTCCACACCACAGCCCTGCAGCTAAGCATTTTCTGCTGGATTATTCTGGTTTTAGTTTGCGCACACACACACACACACACACACACACACACACACACACACAGACACACACAGACACACACAGACACAAGGGATTAAATAAGGAGTGCGTCACTCCAATCATTTTCATATTACTGTCTGAGAATGTGGCAGAATCCGAAATCGAAGTACAACGTCAGCCTCTGAGAGCCTGCCGACATTCCTGGATGAGCGTGTTTGTATTTTAGGAAGCTGTTTTGCTCATTTTATTATATGAATGGTCTCTATATATATGTGTGTGTGTGTGTGTGTGTGTGTGTGTGTATACATACTCGAGCCAGTGATTATCTTTCATACAAGATGGGAAAGACTTTCTGGGAAATTGGTTACAGCTTCCCAGCCAGAGTCTATTCCAATATGTCTCTACGGGTTCTGCTTACTTTTCATCTTCAGTATGGAGGCTTAGGGCGTCAGCTGGGGCTACATGACCCCGGCCTGCTAATGGGCCTTTCACATAATGGAAGATGGCAACAATAAAAGAGGTCAAAAGGCAATTGGTTGTATTATGGCAGGAATCTGGAGTGGCACTAGTTGTGACAACAAGGCAAGCGCAGCAGACATTAGCAATTACACATGAATGTGTCTGAAAGATAATGAGGTGTAGAAATAGACATGGTGAATACTTGCCAACAAATAAGTTTATTTCAATAACAACAAATGTTTGGATTATTAAGCTTTAAGGTTCATCTGCTGTGGGGTTTTTATCCAACATCAGTCTGGGTGTTTTTAGAACCCAACAGCTAGTTTTTTGTTCTTATACAACTATTGATGCTCAGTTTTCCTCCAGCATTGTGATGGTTTAGCATATTAAATGGTAAACAGGAAAAGGACTGTATTTATATAGTGCTTTTCTGGTCTACTGACCACTCAAAGTGCTTTACAGTGAGATGGAATCGATCCAATCCAATATCAGTATCAGAGGCATTCATAAGGTATTGGACTCACGTCACTGATCCACATTCTGATCTAAATTCCAGTACAAACAGTACAAACTGAGAATTGAATAGTGCTTTTCATGTCTGTTCTGCATTAACTAGTAATACAAGGGAAACATGCTCCAACATTAATGTACAGCTGAAGTGGAGAAATGTACCAACCACCTCACTCATTGTGTAATAATAAACCTGCACAAAAATGAAAAACCACGATGTTCTGAACAAACACATTAGAAACAGCAGCAAATTTAAACCCTCAGCAGTGCATCATGGGGAACAAGGGCTGTCCCTCAGCCTATCTGCTGCACATGTGACAAGCCCCACAATGGTTGGAGAACGCCATTACACAAGTTACATTACACAAACTAAACAAGCTTTCCAGATGGTGAAAACTGAATGTACATCAACAACTGACACAGAGCTTTTCACCATGAAACTGAAGTTCTGTTTCAACCTCATGTAATCTTACTAATACTAATAATACTACTAATAATCAGAATAATCATCATCATGAAGAAAAAAGACTGTTGGAACTAGAGATGAACCGATTCCAATTTTCTTGGCCGATTCCAATTTCCGATTCTGATTCTTGCCGATTCTGATTTTCAGTCTAAGAACTAAAATTGACAGCATTCACAAACATTTTTGCAATTTTTCTCATAAAATTAAACTGGATGTTCATAATAAACACTGACTATTAAATAAGTTATACATTTTCTCCAAAAGTGCTACAGTTCATAGCCAGGTGCTATTGTATTAATATATTAATGTTATGTACTAAAGGGGACAGGATCCACACGATTTCACATGACCTCGTGTCAAAACAGATGTAAACAAACCAGAGACTGACACAGTGCAACTGATTGCTGTAGTAAACTTTTGCAGCGAGAAAAATTGAGAAAAACAGGAGCAGAAGTTATCATACTTCCGAAAGCCACAAATTATATTTATTTATATTTGGTGAATATGGACTAAAACATTTAAATATTTGACTCAAATCAAAACAAGCTTTGCAAATGTGGGCTGACAAGATCTCTGCCACTGACAAAGTGTCTGAGTCATGCACATGTCAGACACACAGACTTATTGTGGACAGTTTACTGGCATGTTCAGTTTTATTTTTCTTCCTTCACAGTGATGAGAGCAGCTCGCTGCGTCTCACACACACACACGTACCATAGGCTACAGAGCTGATGTGACTGGAGATTGGCCTTGAGCACAAGAGGCAGCGAGGGGAGAAAGAAAGACGTGAAGTGTGGCGGTGGGCGGGGTGCTTGACATTTCTTGTCCTTAACTAAACAAATAATAGTGATGTCACATACGATTGAGTCAGTCTAATTGCGCGGAGTGCTGAAGGGTGAAGGGTCACGGTGTTATAAAGTTTCAACTGAAAGACGGTGAAAAGGGGCTGGTATGAAAGGCAGCGGTGTCTTCAAAATGCAACACGGATCCATCTGACTTGAAGAAAGGTGTTTAAACTACACATCAGAGGTTGTTACATCCAAAAAAAAATGATATTCACCACAGGCATAGCTTGGTAATTTTCAGACAGTGTGTAGGTAGCCCAAACTGGGCTAAATTTGGTGTAAATGTGAACTTTTTTGGACATTATTAGAACTGCTATGCATTGAAATGATTTTGGAACAATAGTTTTAACCTGGTCATCGTTTAGCACGATTTTAAAAACTTGCCGTCCTTTCACCTGCAAGTTTAGCAAACACATGCTTACAGGGTTCCCAAACTGCAGATGAAAACTTAACTGTGGTTGTTCAGAAAAGATTTGACCAAACTTTGACTTCGGTGCTTTTTTCATGCCCAAAGTGGTTCCATATGGATGTTGTAGGCAGACACACAATGACAACTGTTATGGGGGCGATCTGACAACAATGGAAGATTACAAGCCCTGTGAAAAAGGAACTACTCAAATTTACTGTTGTACATAATTTAGGTAGGTGTAAATAAAAACTTTGTCGATAGCGGGTGTTCCAGTCTTTTGTGAAGGGCAGAACTAAGGTTGCAAATGTTGGTAAACTTCCAGAAATTTACTACTATATTTTACAGCATGTTTGGTTACATGCCATGTCTATTTAATTGAATTGTGATCATGCACTGCATCTTCCATCTCAGCCGATACGATAACCGACGATTACTAATGGAAGATGCCAATAAAATAACTTCTTCATTTTAAAGATCAGTGTGTAGCCTGTAGAGAAGAAAGGAAAGGATTCAAAGAGTACAGATGGATGATTGACCACAACTAACTGAAATCACTCTTACAACTAGAGCTGCAATGATTGATTGTTAAATTAATCACCAACTATTCTGAAAATCAATTAATCAGTTTGAGTAATTTAAAAAAAACCTCAAAATTCTGTGATTTAAGCTTCTCTAATATGAATATTTTCCTGAGCAAATAACCCCTATAGTTCAATACATATTTCATAAATTCCCATAGAAAGTATCCACCTTGAATATTTGCGTAATTCTGCAACCCGAGGCAGAACATGCAGTGTCAAAGTGAGGAGCCAGTATCGGAGCTGGAAGATGCCCACACACCCTCATAATGCTGGTCTTGACCTCTGGGAGGTCTCAGGGCAGACCTGAGAGCTTGTTGTACTCCTCCCACGGCGATTCTCCTCCTGAGCCCCCTGCTCCTTTTCAAATTAGACAGAAACACTCCACCGAATCAGCCCACGCTCTACTGACGAAAGAAAGTGCTCTAAAACCCACCTACAGTACCCAGAGTTGTTACCCACCTCAGGGGAGTCGGAACACTTTCACAAATCTTGAACGTTTTCCCAGGTGGGTTTTGTAAAAGCTTTACTGCTCAGCATAAATCCTGCAGTTTTCAGATATAATGCATGTGTTTTGGAAGAGCGACTACGGATCCAAACTGATTAAACCAGAGACATTTTAGTGTGCACAAGATCCTGAGCACTGTTCTGCTGAAAGGACTTATCAAAAATAATAACTTAAAGACAGGGAGGGAGAAGTCGTGATGGAGCTGAGTACTTAACTTTCACATTTACAACAGACGCTATTGAGATGCTGGATGAAAGAACATTTTCAACACAGATGTGTCATTCATCAATTAATAGAAGTGTAATACTAATGGGATCACACTCCTTTGTGTAAAGAAAAGTCATTTCACTCATTTCTGAGATGTCAAAAGCTCTTGTGGATTTAGTTATTTTCACATGTCCATACTTTTATGTTGCTGGAACTGATGCGGTTTGTTTTCTCTCCTGACTTGGTTCTGGATCAAATATCATGATATTTTTTGACCAAATACCTCGAGTAGACCAATTAATTAGACCAATTAATCAAATTAACTGGCATTTTAATTCAATCAGATTACCTGCAGCGGTTGATGCGCTCATGAGGCCAATAAACAAAAAAATGCCTGCAGGCACATCTGCAGAGTCTCGTCAGTGTGGCTGCTATGGAACAACATTAGTGCCCCCCCTTGAGTTTTGGGAAGGTGGTGAAAAAGTTTTTTGAGCCCTGTACTATCACTCATGGATAACCATGTATATTAGATTGTAATGCGCTTCCAATATTGGCATTATACATGACTTTTCTTTGTTTTAATATCAGCTTTACGTGTCGCCCATCAGCTGCCCTGCTCTCCAAATATCAGCATCAGCCATTGAAGAACCTGTGTATAATACAGCCTTTCAAACCAGGAAAAGTCAACACTCATGCCATGTTATGCTATGGAAGATGATTCATATTATGGATATCCAAAAAGTTGATATGCAGTATCTTATAACATAATATATTCTATGTATTTTGAGGGTTTAAAGGAAATGTAATACAGCAGTTTAGAGTTGAGTTATATTTCTCCTGTATATGTGTCTGAGCAAACGAGACCATCTGCAAAAAGATTGTCTGTTTCTATACAGTCATTCACTGCAGGCCACTGAGATGAATTCTCCATGAAATCAGATGAAACCAGCCTGTGCTTACATTTTCAAAGTTACAGCGAGTAGCACGTCAGCCGCTTAAAAAGAAGCATTCCCTCAATTACTTTCAGCTGCAGCTTAATTGTTTTCTCTTCAAACACCGTGCAAATATCTTACTGTCACTGAACTGCTTTTCTGTCATATTGTAAAACACAATCAAGTGGTTTGGATCCTCTTTAAAGTGGACTGCTACATTAACAGTTTTACACAAATACACACAAAACAGTGGAAAATGTTTAAGTCTACCCAAGACAGGGAGGATAAGAAACATAGCAGCTACTAAC
The DNA here is from genome assembly GCA_027495735.1 of Lutjanus campechanus. Lineage (NCBI taxonomy): Eukaryota > Metazoa > Chordata > Actinopteri > Lutjaniformes > Lutjanidae > Lutjanus > Lutjanus campechanus. The sequence goes on along the minus strand of JAJHUR010114763.1, from coordinate 625 downwards.
CATTCAGTACAACCATTCAGTACTCAGAGCAAACACAACTCTGCAAATACAGCGACATCCTCTGAGCCTGCTGTTCAAGATAAAACGATTTCTATCAGGCAACACAATCTTCTTTGCACACACAAAGACCGAGACACAATAAGAGTGGAACATCAACAGCAATCAGCATCTTAGAAAAGATAAAAAACTAGGCTGTCTGGATTCAGACCAAATCAAGCCAAACAAAAACTACTTTTCCCTGCGTGACGGAAGGCTCATTACCCGCTGTCTAATGAAACACGCTATACAACCAGACGAAGAGACAGGAGGCACGCACAAACACACACGCTACTCAGTACATCCGCATTATATTAAATCACCCTTAGAGCACCCTGAAACACAAGATTAGGTCACTCTCCAAGAAATGGACAGAACATAAGGGACAGCGAAGCGCAGTCCCTCCCTGTTGTGTTTGTTTTTTTGCTGGAGGTGGAGGGGCGAGGGCTCTGACGGTCACCCATGCATGCAAGGCCAGTCTGTTGTAATTTAAAGGCTCACTTGTTTAATAAGCAAGGTCTTAATTTGTTCACGTTGCCCAAAAAGGCAGAGGAAGCAGGAAGAACATTCAGCAACACCAAAAAAAAAA
>JAJHUR010114761.1:0-16217 GCA_027495735.1 Lutjanus campechanus | reverse complement strand
CAACTTTTCTGTCTCTGAGCCTGAACTCGGACGTCTCCTGTGGACGCAGAGTCTCCAAACACAGCAGAGACAGAGACAGTGTATTAGCTTTTATTGATTTTTTTTAAAGCAAGCGTTCACTCCGCGGCTGATTGACCGCTCAGATTACAGAGCTCTGCTGCGATTGATCAGTTTGTTTTAGGGTTTGGCTCGACCAAACACTGGTCTGTCTGTCCTCCGGTCCACTCTGTCGGTCCGTCCTCCCTGCTGCAGTCAGTGTGTCGGGGTGTGGCCGTCCCACTGTGACCACTGCAGTGTGGTGACTCACCTTTGCCTCTCAGCTGTAATTCCACACTCACTCCTGTCTCCTGTCCACACACACACTGCCCTACATACTGTGTGTGTGTGTGTGTGTGAGACGGAGTCCTTATTGATTGCAGTTCCATTTTCCTGTCCTCCTTGACATCTCAGTCCATCCACACTACTTAAAGTCCAGACTATAATTTTCGCCTTTGGTTTTAACACAATCCTTTCACCAATGTGACTCAAACGCTGTCTCTACACACACGCACACACACGTGCAGGCTGGCAGTGTGTCAGTGTTGTGATTTGTGGGAGGGGTGGGAGGGAGGAGGGGGGTTAGGGGACTCTGAGCTGGCACATGCTCTCCTCTGTGCTGCCACAGCAGATCTTGGCGAGCGCCTGCAGGGCACTCAGCGCTTTGACGACCTGTCCTTGGTACCTCTCTGCTGTCACACACATAAAATACTGGCACAGGCCCATAGACACACACACACACACACACACAACTACACTCATGCTCATTTGGACCCAGCAGCCTACACACACACACACACCTGCAACTCCACACATTTTAAAGGTGTGAAGGACAGGTTAGCCTGGCAGTGTCCAGAGGAGGAGACGGTCATCAGTGAGAAGCTGCAGCTCAGCCTGCAGAGGGCGGCTGCTCGGCCTCAATGTGAACTGAACTGAATGTTTGATTTAGAGCTGCAAGAATTATTCAATTATGAATTGATTATTAAATGAATGACCAACTATTTTGATAATCGATTAACTGGTTTGAGTAGTTTTTTTTAAAAAGAAGTCTTAAATGTCAGTATTTTCTGGTTTCTCCACCTGTTTGACTGGATATCAAACAACTAATCAATAAATAATTGTTAGTTGCAGCCCTAATTCGATTAATAGTTTGGTCTATAAAATGTCTAAAAAATGGGAAAAATGCTCATCACAGTTTTTGACACCTTCAAATGTCTCCTTTTGTCCAAACCAACAGTCCAAAACCCAAAGATTCTTCATTTACTGTCATCAATGACAAAGAAAAGCAGCAAATTCTTACATTTCAGAAGCTGGAACCAGCAAATTTATTTGACATATTTGCTTGAAAAATGACTAGAATGATTAATTGATTTTCAAAATAGTTGGCAATAGTGTTGTACAATAACACAACTAACTTGACACCACATTGAGGGCATTTTTCTCACAAAGATAAATATAACAAGTGTGTAACGTGAAAATGAGAAACCTAACCTCTTTAGAAACATTTTTCTTAGAACAGGCCTTTAAAAGTAACTAAATTATGTAAACCTTAGAAATTAAGTAAAGATAATAGTATCAACAAAGTGAATGAGAAGAATGAGAAAGCACAGCTGGTATTAATGTGTCCATATCAGAAAATGAGTACTGAGTCTGTCTCTAATATTCAGAATTAATATGTTTTGAGAAATCCACATTTTTAGCGGCTAATTTGATATCGATTAATCGACTTATTGTTGCAGCTCTAAATGTTAGAAGTGTGAACGATATGATGCAAACTTTGTTTATTTCTGTGTTGAGGCTTTAAATCAGTACAAATGAAGGAGACTTCAAGAACTGTGTGTTATTATTCGTCAGCTAATGTTGATCATAAATCATAAAGACCAAAACAAAGACGTGTCCTTCAGTGTTCTCACTCGACATCTAATGGCTGTGACACTACAACAGTATAAGTCATGTTGATGTGACATTTCTCTGTGCTTGTAGATTCAGAACAGGTTCATCTGAAGTGTTAACGCATCAATATTTAAAGGACCAGTGCGTCAGATTTAGGGGGCTTTATTGGCAGAATATGACAGAAATGGAATATAATATTTATTTTCATTAGTTTATAATCACCTGAAAATAAGAATTGTTGTGCTTTTGTTACCTTAGAATGAGCCGTTAATATCTACAGAGGGAGAAGGTCTCTTCCACGAAGGCTACCATGTTGTAGCCCAGGACGACACAAACAGCGGCTCTATTTACAGTCGTGGGTTCTCCTACACCAGGAGTCTGCAGCCTGCAGCTCTGGAGCCACATGTGACTTTTTTGCCCCTTTCTAGTGGCTCCTTGTGGCTTCAACAGAAAGTTCTTACATTCTCAGATTGTAAAACTGAGAATGAGACAAAACACTTTGTCAATTAAAATGTGCGTCATAACCTACGTCTGCGACTCTGCACCTGCATCTTCTCCTCTGGATGTTGCTGGAGGCTGGTCTTAAGTTTCCCTGGATGACAAATCCCCCCGAAAAAATAGATGCTTCTTAGTTTTTTTCTTTTGGCCAAAAATGGCTCTTTTGAGAGAAAAGGTTTGTGGCCCCCCGTCCTGCACATGTGGAAGGGGAGAGGAGGCGAGTGGTCAGTTGGTTGCAATGTTCAACGGCACTACTAGATGGTAAATCTCACGCACTGGTCCTTTAAGTGAAGTTATTTATTATTAATGGAACAAAATAAAAATAAAACAAGTTTTTTTTCCAAGAGGAAAAAAGTCTGGAGATCTTGGAAGTTCAGGTTTCGTAGTTTGGTAGAAATCACAAAAGTTCAAAAGAAGAAATATGATCCAGGCAAAACATTAAAAAGATTTTATTCAGTTTTATTCTAAAATTCTAAAATCATGGACAGTGGTTGTTCATGTGAAAGTAGACTTGGGCCTTGTACAAGTATTGTCTGTGTTTTTAGAATTTCACTATGAAACAGGCATCTGAATAAAGGCTTTTCATAAAGATTTCATTTTTTGTGCCTTTGATATTTTTTCTTTTCAAAAAAGAAAAGTTTTTGTTTTATTGAGAACTTTGCTCTGCATCACACGATGAATAGTGTAAAAATCTTAGAAGAAAGCCCACTAATAACATTGAAATCAGTTTATTGATTCTCCATGTGAGGAAGGTTTGTAGATGAAAAGATGGCAGATTTGTTTCAGTGTTCAGTGAGATGAGGAAATTACCACGTGTCACCTCTGTCATTTTCCTCCAAAGATGGATATTAAAAACCTGAGAACTTCTTAATTTAACTATAAAAAGTCATGTTTCATAGTGGCATTAATATTATTCTTACTATTCTAATGATGTTCTCTTATTCTTCACAGAAACGTGTAGACATATAGAACGGCAATAAATATATAGAGGAAGAGATAGAAAATAAAGAAATATAAGAATAATGTAAAAAATGCACATCAAGTACTGTTACATTCCTAAAATATTACTCGGTTACAATCTCAGAATCTACTCAGATTATTAGTTACTTTTTAACTATTGATGTTTAATACACTATCAACAACAGCATTCAATGAACAGTTTCTGTTTCCAGACTCTTCGTCTCTGTTCTCCTCGGTGATTAAACTCACCTCCACAAACTAGTTGTGCTTTTTCCTAAACTGATGATTGAAAAGGCTAACAATCGATTGATAATTAATGATTTGTAAGATACAAAACGGATGTGATTATGTGATATTTATTGAGGTCTGAACCAAATAATCATGTTTTCTTTCATCTGGAGAAGAAGATTTTATGTTCAGATCATCTCCGCAGCACCACAGTACCTCGTTATAATGCTGTTTTCTTGCACATTTTTTCTTTTTCAAAAAATTGCAATTTGGATATTTCACTTTACCATATTGTGATTTTACTGCAATTGCGATTGATTTTGCAGCCCTATTCTGAAGTCTAGAGGATGATGTGTTGTCCAGGACGCGTCTGCAGCGCCACAATATTTCATTTAAGATGGTATTTTGACACATTTGGCCTTTAACAAATGTTGCGCTTCCTGTGATTTGATAAAATTATGACAAATTGTTGAATCCTTGTCAGCACCCTGGTTTTGAATGACTCTCTTCACTGCCTTCTGTCACCAGCAGATGGAATCCTATCTTCACTTTATCCGCCCGTCCATTATTTCTGCTGCTGTCTGCTGGCTGAATTTAAAAGATGCTAAATCTCGTGGCAGGGAGTTCTGCTGATGCTCTGGTATAATTAATCTCTTTCCTATAGAAAACACTATCAAACAAGCCACATGCCAGATTGTAGACTAAAAGTTGTTATTTCAGCTCTAGTATCTGGCGTTCCTCCCTGTGTCCATCCCTCTGGCTGATTCACTGTTTATTACCCCTGATAATGGTTTTATGCAGTATCCATCTGTCCTGATTTATGGACTGTCTGGGCCATAATGTTCCTGAGTTTGTTTAAGAACCGACTATAAGAACAGATGACGAGTTTTTATTGGGCTTTCCTCTTCCTCTTGATACGCTGCGTGGTGAGGAAGACATTTCTCCATCCACTCCTCCTCATTACTGCTGGCACTGAATCACACTAATGGACCAGCAGGGAGCAGCACCGCGCTGCTTTATCTCCCCCTCCTCACTCTCTGATTCTCCCCTCTCCTCCGGCCTGAGCTGAAGATTTTGGCAGCCGTCCGATGATATACTAAGCGAGCATTTTATTAATTAGGAAATGGAGGTTGTTAACCTTCTTTAAAGGGGAATACCGCTGAATTTCAGCAAAGGGATGGCTTATTTTCTTGCCTGTGGCGCCATTCAGCCTTTACTGCGTGCAGTAAGCTGTTGGTTTATTCTTAGAAAGGAATAAAAGGAGAAGAATTCATGCAGCCAAACATCATTTAAAGACCTCATAAATATTCTATACAGAGCTCTGATGATGCTGAGCTTTCAAGGTGTTTTACAGGAGGACATAAAAGAAGCATATAAAAGCTAAAGAGCAATTATACTAAAAAAGATGATTCAAATAAAAAAGGCAGAAAGGTGGCTGTGTGCAGTAGCCAGAATGGATTTCTGGGAGTTGTGGTCCAGAAGAGATAAATGCCACAGTGTTATTTGTCCCGCAGGATTTGTATGAGTCACGTTTGACATGGTTCAGGTCCACAAAGTCAGCTTCTTTCAGCCTTAAGGGGATAGTTCAGATTGTTCTGATACTTGTACTACATTTTCACCACTATACTTCTTTGTCAAGCAGCATTTTCTGACCAGAAACCAATAATATATATCACTCTCACTCAAACCAACCAAACTCCATGGGCAAAATCAGCAATTTTACCCTGCAGAAAGCCAGAGTTGCTTGTCTGCCTTGATCTCTTAGTTTGTGTTATTCTGTGACTTCTGTGTCTTAAAAGGCTAGTTTGGAGTCACTGAAATCACACAATAACACAGCTAAACTAAAAGATCAAGGCAGCGGTAGACCAGCAGCCTCTGTGTTCTGGGAGGTAAAATGACTGATTTTGCCTGTGGAGTTTGGTTGGTTTGGAGAGAGCGATATTTGGCTTCTATAACGGCGGTTTCCTGTTGGAAAAGGCTGTCTGGTGGCAAAGTAAAGCGGTGAAAATATTCTAAATATAGCATACATTTAAACTGATAGTGATATTTTTGGGTGGACCTTTTTTAAATGGTTAAAATACATTTTCTTGCTGTCTCTGTCCACAGCAGTACATTGCTTAGCTTCTCTGCTGGTGCCTCTCTCTGTTCTCCCTGCAGAAAGACGCGGTTCCACTTTCTCGTCTCAGACTTTTTATTCCCGCTCAGAAATATTGATCGAATAAGCTGGCAGGAACCACTTCAGTAAATACTGTTGTTGCTTATTTATTTGTTTTATTTGCTGCGTCGTCTGAACGTGCATCAGCGTTTTGTTCTGCTGAATTAAAGAGGGTTGATCTCTGTGGATGAGCTCAACACCTCACCTGATATCTGTGGTGGCCGTCCTCACTTGGCTGCCAGCGTCACACACTTTAACACACATGCGCAGACACTCACTCACTCACTCACACACACACACACCCGTCAGTCGTCGTCCTGTCCTCAGGTTGACAATTGGGGCTTTAATTTCATGCTTGGCTGGCTGCCCCCCCTCCTTTAGCTGTCACTCATCCAGGCTCCAGGGTTTGTGTGTGTGTGTGTGTGTCTGTGTGTCTCTCAGCTGGGATGACTCTGTTTGTGTCTTTCAGTGTGTTTGTGTTTGTATGCATGTTGGGAAAAATGTATGTTTGTTTATATTTGCCTGCATTATTTATGAAAGTGTGTGCCTGTGATGTCATCGTTGTGGTAGGAGCGAGTGAGATGACCGTGTATTTGTTTACTTGTTTTTTGTTTTTTTTTTAACAGTGATGGTATTTTATCACAGTACTACAACAATAATTAATAAGGGATACACCACTCAGGACATGATTCTATCTCTTGTCTTTCTTCATGAAAGAAAAATAATTTAAAAAAGACGCGTTTATTGGCCCAAAAAGGCCTAAAGATTAAATATAGATAGACGAGGGCTGGATTAGACATCTCAACTGCATTTATTTGACAGAAAATCCAAAGTACATAAATGTAAGGACAATAGTTTTGTTAGTCCACAAAACACTTTCGGAGTTTCACAGGAAAACAAACAGTGGAAGTGAATGGTGACCAGTTTTGAAATGTTCAGTACAGACAGGAAACAACATAAAATGCCTCCATACTGCTCGTCTGGTGTAATCCATTACATTAAATCTTATGTTTTGGCTCTGACAGCCAACAACAGAGAAACTGGCGTTCGTGCTCATAATGTTACCTTCCACATCTTCCTGTTACACAATCTGCAGTTTGCACGAGGGCTGCACATTTAATTGAAATTTTATCGAAATCGCAATGTGACTTTCAGCAACAAATCAGATTCTACAGACTTAAAAAATCATCTTCATTTGGTTCAGATTCCTGCAAAAAAAATCACACCATAGTCATTTTAACATGTTTTTCAATCAAAATAAGAATAATGAAGTAAAAGTTAGAGTCAGTGTTGGCAAGGAAAGTAGAAGTTACTGGATGTAACTCCAGCTCTCTGAGTGCGTACACAGCCTCTACTCGCCACAGTAAAGAACATTAGTTTTAATATGCTTATCACCATAATGACTGTAGTGCAAAATCTGTGTCATGGACGTGTGTGACACTGGTGATGATGATGTCACAGTCCTACTTCTTCATGTTTATCTATCTGTCTGAAAGTGGGTGTGTCTCCATCTCCTGTCTCAGTGTACATGTGTGCATCTTTTGTGCAGGTGTGCTCATGCTCTGTGCAGGATGTGTTGGAGTTTACCTTCATGAAAGTGCTTGAAAGTGTGTGTGTGTCTGTGTGTGTGAGAGAGAAAGAGAAGAACTCATTTGTGTCTAATCAGGTCAGCAGTCTACAAATTAGCATTGGAGTGTTTCTGTTCTGTGTGTGTGTGTGTGTGTGTTGGGACTGCAGGGCTCATGTCTACTGAGAGAACTCAATTCAGACGTCTATTTTTGTCCAAACTTCAATGCAGAGCGAGCGTAAAGATGAATAGCATAATAAAACAGTTATTGAATCTGAATGATCCACATGCAGCTCCTGCTCATCAGGTCCTGTTCAGCTCATCACACATCACACGACTTTATTTGAAGACTCGGGGGAATCTATTTCAGTTTTACACCTGCAAACCACAAATTACTGTTGGACTCTGAAATCAGTGGTCATTGTTTCAGAATAGGTCAACAGATAACATGCAGAACGTGAGCGGTGCAGCAGGTCAGCAGTAAATCATAAATCAAAGTGACTTTTACCTTCCACAATTGCTGTTATATTGCACCTGCCACAAAATTGAACATTTTACTTAAGTGCATGTAATTCAAGCAGAGATAAAAACAAGTATTCTTCACTTTAGACCCCCTGCTGCTGCTTTATTTGGATGCACTGTCATTATTTTTCAGGCATAATAGCAGTGAGATTGTTCTTGTTTTTTTTTTCATTTCCAATTACACATGCAGAGAAAGTACATGTACTAATTAGACTGATACAGCTGTCAGGTGTAGGTTGTTTCATTCTGTCTATTTTATCAAAACTAATAGAACGAATCCTATCAGGTAAGAGTCTTATCGGGGCAAAATGTGGCCTGTGGGGCCAGATGCAGACCTGGACCTGAGGACTGTTTCCCCAACAGTCTGAAACTGTCCCACTGGACTTAAAGCCCATTGCATTACTCAGAAAATACTCCCTCTCCCTGCAGTTGTTAGTGCAGTGACTGTCGGCCCTGTCCATGGTGCTGAATCTGAACCGTCTGAATTTCAAACAGTTTCACTGTTGCAGATGAATTTCTGGGGTAACCAGAAAGTCTTTTAATGTCTTAGCTGTTCTGACAAAAACAAATATGTTGGATATTAGTTATTAGATGTTAGTGGCATTTGTCTTCAGGGCTGTTGGACAAATGGGTTTGCTGTCCAAAGGGACATTTCTCAATCCGTTGGGGTTTTGGAATAATACAGTGAAGATTTAGGCCAAAAACATGGTGTAAATGATGTCTTTCAAGTCAGCGTGGCATGTTGGGTCTTTAGGAGATCAGAAGAGCAGTATGGAGGCATTTTATGTTTTTATTCTGTTGTTTTTTATATTTGCAAACTGGTCGCCATTCAGCAGTGTTTTGTGGACTAAAAAACTGGAGCAAAGTAGATAATGACTGAAATTTCATTTTTGGGTGAACTATCCCTTTAACAAGGTGAAAGTGGATCCTGAAATAATAAGTCTTGTCAGCTGATGGTCAAACAGAGGCTGAGTAAAGGAATGAAGGAAACCTGAAACCACCATTTACATGAACTTTATGAAATCTGATTGAGAGTAATCAGATTACACTAAGTGACTCAGAGGGATGTTGATGCTGGTACAGAACTCACCAGTCAGAGCGTCAGAGAGCATCGGTGCAGGCTGCTCATCATCCCAGAGAGACACGTGATTGGCTGGTTGGTGCAGATGAAAGTTTATATTTAGAGAATAATTTGTGTGAGTCATTCACTTTTCTAAACACAGTCAGACTCTGCTGAACAGTTCAATTGATTTTCTCACAATAACAGACAGACTCAGAAGAAGCCAGCAGAGAATGAGAATCCATTATGAAAATCTGCTGTTAAAAACATCTCACAGTCTGGATTATAAAATGAGATCAGATAAGATAAACTTTATTGATCCCACACAAGGAAAATTCAGTCGTTACAGCAGCTTAAGAACAGGTAGAGAAAGAGTGACTGATAAAATATACAATACTAAGAACAGTGTACATTATATACACCTGTCACTTATACCGATGGATAAGAAAACTTTACTAAAATGAGTAAAGAATAAAAAAAACATGATATAAAGGAAAAGGAGAAAAAATGGGACATGCCTTTTGTATCTAATTTATTATTAATGATTAATTGCTTGATTGATTATCAGCAGTTTCAACTATTAGTAAAGAAAAATGCTCAAAACTTGCAATAAGGAGGATAAACAGCCTCAATATCCAACAAAAACAGTTAAGTTGAGCAAAATTAACAGGACATGTGAGACCTGATGACTGTACTAACCTTTTATATAATATATTAATATGATATGAAAGACAAAAATCAGGATCTGAAATGGCATGTTATGATTGAGTCAACAAGGATTTACAAAACTGTGCAAATGTTGAGGATAATATCCTGCTTCAGCTGCTTCAGCTGTTTTGCAGCCTGAATGCATCCTGTAACATTTGTAAACAAGAATCCTGTCCACGTCTTTTTAAAGCAGAATGTTGTCAGGACATAAAATCAATGATCTGTTGATCTGTACAAATCAAGACTGGATAACAGTGGCAGAGCTGTTGGTGCTAATAAACAATGTTTAAATCAAAAAATTGAAATTAAAACTGAAAGTCAATCATGGCACCTCCGTATATCAAGATTCAATGTTCAACTGTCCGCTATCACCAATGCAAAGTGAAAATATCCATCTATATCATCAGGTTTTCTTTATTGGCATGAACAAAAATATTTTATTGCCAAAGTAGTTTACAGAAAATATTTAATTTAAGACAAGACAAGTTAACTTTATTTTGAAATTCTCACAGCATGTCATTAAAGTCTGGAAGAATTCTGACTGAACGTGTTAAATGGACAAATGATATCACCTGATATTGATCGATGAGTTTTGTGGTCAACTTTGTGATATTAGCAAAAAGTCGTATCATGATGAAACTTGTGATTTACGTCCCTGCTATATAATATGTAAATATGATGCACAACCTGCGATAAAAAATATTTTGGACTAGCTGTGGTAGAAGTGTTAGTTTGTTATGCTGGTGTTGAAAAGTCTGATCGCTTTGCACCAAAACTTGATTTCCAGTCTCTGCGTGTATACGTACACATGCACACGTGTTCTCTGCATGTCACTGTACGTAGGTGAGGCCTCAGCTCCGTCTCTACGCTTGTTTTTGACGATGTGTGTCTACAGAGGTTATCTAAGAGGAGACCAAAGTGAGGTCCAATCCATACAGATAGAGTCCAGCTTACAATGGCTGAGCTGCTTGATTTAGGCTTAACACTCAGTCATCCCTGCCTTAATGCTCCTTTAGGCCGTCTAGCGCATTAGTGCCACTGCATTAACACACTGATGCTCTTACCCGAGACCGGCAGGCCCACTAGACCGCGTGCAAACCCCGCCGCCATCCGAGCGTCCCTGCTGCACCACCACCATGTAGCCTGGATCCATAAAAGTTGATCCTTTGCACTCTCTGTGTTCAAAGTCGCTTCCAATTGTCAAATTGACAGATAGTAAGCTTCATGCTCTGGAGAGGGACGGAGCCAGCGATGGTGCTGAGGGACTGTAGCCACGAGCCCATTAAAATGATTTGACTGTCGTTTCTGTGCCATCTCCTGTTCATCCCCACGGAGGTTTGGCAAAGCGAGGGTTGTTTTTGTGCTACTTTTTATATGACGGATGAGGCATTTGGACCACACATTTCTGTGGGAGGCTCTTAACCCGATCTCACTCAAACAATATATTTTAAGGAGATTCCACACATATACATGAGCGTGTTGATATTCTAGGTTTCAGTTATTTTAATGGGCTTTTTATACATCAAACAAAGTGCCTGTCAGATCGTTTTTACAGCGTCTGAAATCTCCTTTCCGGTTTCGAAAATTGGGCAAGTCTGCGTCAGAATTTTCTGATTTTCTAAACTTCCAAGACAGAAAAGATGACATGTAACTAAGTAAATAGTTACATAATATTTTTATAGATATGCAGATTTGCCATTTATGCCATCTGTTGAGGTCTAGTTGCTTTCTGAGCATGTTTTAGCTTCCCTGAAAGTAACTGGCAGCACTGCTGTGACAGATAGAGACAGTTGTGTCTAGAAGAGAACCCTTGATTTGTGAAACTCTTGTGAGATTTGTACGCATCTTTATTGTGCACATTGTACAAACTGAAACATTTTTCTAATGTGACAGTGCTTTTGTTAATCTGTGAGTAGGTTTAGAGACAGAAAACACTTGGTTAGTGTTACAGAAACATTAGGATTTTGATTAAAATGATATTCAGTCATGTTTTTAACTCTGTTAACATGTCCACGTGGTGCTTTTCACATGTTAAAGGACATATCAGGAGCAAAATAAGCAGTAAACACCATATATGAGCATTTCTTGCTTTGAAACTGAAGTGAGCAAGTGACGTCTTCCTTTTTTTGTCCAACCAACAGCACAAAACCTGAAGACTCTTTATTTACTGTCAGAAATGACAAAAAAGCAGCAAATCCTCACTTTTAAGAAGCTGCAGCCAGGCAAAGTTTGATATTTTTGCTTGAAAAATGACTGAACAAGAGAACAAGAGTCCAGTTTACTTTTCCTAATTGACACGCTGCGTACAGCCCTGCAGTCACACATTTTTTTGCTGCTAACCTAATGTTAGCCTAAATTCTGACACACTGAATCTTCTAGTCATGAACGAGGTTTTATTTTTTACCTGCAGCTCTACAAACCTGAAGTAGTTAGCTAATGACGTACTCCTTACTGTTGGCAGTAACATTTGCAGCTGTCATTTAGGCAAATAGACATACTGTTCAATCTGTTCCTTACACTTTTCCTCTTGTCTTTTTGGTTTTGTAAAAGCTAAGAAGCTCTTTAAATGCAGAGTGTTGCATATGCACACTGCTCTGGCATGTGGAGAAATCTTAAATGCCTGCTCTGCCTCGTTACAGTTGCTGTTCAGGATGGAGGTTTACTGAAGTTGTTTTTAGGCTCTTTGGTTTGTTGTGTTATCAAGGTGAAGGCCAGAATATTTTCAAGTTACTGAATGTTGTTCCAGCAAATCAGCAGGACTTGAAAATTTCAGACCGTGGTTCAGACCGACCCGTACGGAGCAGTTGCTTGTGGGATAAATCAAAATTTCCATCCCTCCTCTCAGCAGACATCGCACGATTGTGTGTCAAGAAGCATCAAAGTCTCGTCTGTGTCCGCCTGGAGCTTCTTCACGTCTTCTGGTTCTGTGCAGCGAGCTCGCGGCCCTGTTCTTGTTCTCTGCCAGGGCTTTTATGTAACCTCATGCTGGCTATTTTCTGCAGTGGCAAAACACTGGATACAAAATCCAAATCGAGTTGGTTTCACCTCTGTGCCATGAAAATTTGTGCTGCACATGGAAAGAATGGGTTTAGTTGTGTGGTTTCACCCTCTCGTCATACCACATTTATGGATTATGTGGATAATTTGCTTGTTTTAGTTTTGAGTTTTTTGAGGATAAGGCTTTATGGATAAAAATTCTGACCCTTGAGCAGATGAAAGCTTTTGAAAACCAGTCTATTAAACTCAAAGCTGCTTTCATTGAGCTGAAAGGCCTGTTTTTACAGCATCTTTCATATTCAGAAATTTTTTTTTTTTTTTTACTTAAAGTGATGTTTAATTACAGCAAATTAATCAATATATGAAAATAATTGAGAATGCATGCAATAAAACTCTTCTGTCTTTGAAATTTGAAACAGCCTTACAACAAAAGGTCTGTAGCAATTAAACTGACTTTGTATTTGGAGATTAAATGCAGCCGGTCTTTTGTACATTTATTGAACCTGAAAGTATATCTGCACCTTTTCTGTAGCTTTAAAATGAGTAAAAACTGATTGTACTTTTATAGAGAAGAATATTTCTTAAACTACAGGAAGTGTAGTCAAATGATATCTATGAATAATAAAATCCACACTGTGCTGCTTTTGTAAAAATCCCATTAAGATACATTGAAGGGATTTAGGATATTACTTCCTGAGCAGTTTTGATAAGAAAGTCTTCAGAATGTTTCTGGATAACCTGAAGTTGAAGTTGTGTACGTTGTGTGTGTGTGTGTGTCAGTTTTTCAAGTGAGACAGTTTCACCAAAGTAAGTTAAAGCTTTGAATGTTTGTGCTGTTTGGATTTTATCTTTTAATATTAACTTCTTGAGTTTATGTTCAGCTCTGATCCTCAACTGTACCTGCACGCTGCTGCTGCACCTTCCGGAAATCTCTGTCAGTCAAACAGTTTGTCCAAACTGTGACTTCTGAGTTTGAGTTTCTGTGACGGGGACTCTTTTCTTTATCTTTGCAGCGATGATGCTCACACTGACTACAGAGTTCTCGCTGTGTTTGTGACAAACTTTGTCACTTTACTCGGCAAATTCACACTTTGCTGTTGGTACAAAGTGTAAGTGAGAGTTAACTCTGAATTTTTAAAACACATTTTTGAGGGACTGTGTTGGTTTGAGGAGGTTCAGACAGAATCACTTGTTTGCTTTTTCATTTCGTGAAATAGTTTAAATTCATCTCCTCCTGCTGGACTTTCACAGTTCCATAATCAGTCCCTCCAGGATTTCACAGGCCTGATTTCATGGCACATAATTTCTTAAAAATTGTGATGCATGCTGCAGTGCTTTTAGGGATTTTTTTGCACTGAAATTGCAGGACCAAGTATTATTTGCAAGAAAGAGTTTTATGAAAGAAGTTAAAAGATCAGATATGAATAAAAAGAGATCCTGACAATAACAAAGACATGGAATACTGAGCTGTGAGGCTTTGTCTTTTATTTCCTGCAGCAGGATGAAATATATTTAATTTGAACTGGTTTAGAGGTGATTTTTCATAAAACACTGGAGATGTTTGTGTATGTATGAATACATGTGTGTGTTATGTTGTAAAATTTATGGTTGTATGTGTTGAAGAAGCAACATATACTTGCTGTTTATTTTGTGTCTCAATAAAAAAACAACCAACCAAACAGATAAACAAACAAAAATGATCTAAGTGGATAAATAATGATACAAGTATGAGATAAAATGTGTATTTTAGATTTTGGGGTGAACTGTCCCTTTAAACTGAAAACACAACAGGACCTTTCCCATATATTTTTTAACTAGAGCAGCTTTAAAGCTGAAACCCGTCTTTCTTTCTGATTTCAGGTCCTCGATGGGCGTCATGGAACCTCGGTGTGTTCATGTGTATCCGCTGCGCCGGCATCCACCGTAACCTGGGCGTCCACATCTCCAGAGTCAAATCTGTCAATCTGGACCAGTGGACACCTGAGCAGATCCAGGTATACACACACACACACACACACACACACACACAGAGAGAGAGAGAGACAGGAACAAACACACATTTAAAACAAAATAAATCACCACACATCAGTACTGTTCTCACTGCTGTTGCTCGGTTTGCAATTAAAAATTGTCTCTGCAGAAATGAGGGGACACACGTAATAACTATTACACTGATTATATCTGTGATTTCTATCTCTGAATTTCTGTCTGAGCCAGAAAACATAAACTCCAACCGTTTACAACTTGCTCCCTCAAGGATCAGATGTTCTCACTGAGACGATTTCAAACATCATTTACTTTTTACCTTTGAAATTGGAACAAGCTGTGCAGCAGAAACAATGAAGAAAGGCCAACAAAGTATAAAAGAGTTGTTGTTTTTCTTGTTATTTTAAAAATCACTGATGCAGCACAGTGTAATTTCTGTGGCAGAAGGTTCATAGTCAGTCCAAACACACAGAAGTCCTACACACAGTTTTACGCTTTTAACCTTCTAGTGTTGAAAGAGGTTTTAAACACTTTGTCTTATATTTATGAAGTTTAGAGGTTTTTCTTCAATAGTAAACATTTTATGGTGCAGATTTGCATGATTATATGTCCCAAACTGTCTTTGCATCTCAGCTACAACGGGCCTGCCAGCTTGAAAGTTTGTCTTTTAACCGATGATGTGACTTTCTCGAGTCTAGCGGCTGTAAAACGGTGGATAAACACATTTAATTTACTGTAATTTCTTCAGAACAAAAGCTCTCATTTATTTGATCTAACAGCTTTATTATGAAGCAATAAAATCAGGATTTGTTGTGTTTTCATCAGCAGTAACTGAACACGATTCCTATCAAGGACAGAGTGTGTAAATGTGATGCAACAAACTGTCTTGAATATCAAACCCCCTCCACTAACCCACAAATTGACTCATTAACCGTGTGTGTCCAGTTGGAGGCTCTACAAGCGAGTTTCTAGATTTACTTTCCCCATGTGGGATTTTATTTGACTCGGCCAAGTGGTCAAACCTTATTGTTGAGCCCTGCTGTCAACACATTTTAGACGTGTAATGAAAAACTGTCCATTTACGGGCAAAAAAAGGCAGGTTTGATAACCCGTAAAATTTAAATTCCTCATAACAATGTACTGAATGTGCAGAACCACTGAACACATGTCGATTTCACTGCATTTCAGTTTAGCCCAAGTTAAAGATAAAAATGTGAGGACTGCAGAGAGAAGCCATGTTGTCATGATGTCATAAACCTGCAAACAAAGCGAGTGAAAACTGAGCCAAAACAATTTAGTTCTCAAAGGGTTCAAATCAACCTGCAGCTTGTCTACATGTAAAGAGGCACACAAACTGCCACAGAAAGGCAGTGTTTAGTATTCACTGCGGTACTTTCACACACTCGGTGGATTGTAGACATGCTTACACATGCTCAGCAACACGCGTGTAAACACACTGAGCTCAGGGAACATAGAGACGTGTAATGAGTGTGTGTATAGGTGTGTTTTCTGGGTAACTAGCATGTCACATTGATTCAATTACACAAAATAAATCAGGAGAACCTGTATGTGTGTGTGTGTGTGTGAGAGAGAGAGAGAGAGAGAAA
>JAJHUR010114760.1:6195-23690 GCA_027495735.1 Lutjanus campechanus | reverse complement strand
TATGTGTGTGTGTGTGTGTGTGTGTGTGTGTGTGTGTGTGTGTGTGTGTGTGTGATGGAGCTGATAGCATACAGTGTGTGGCTTAAGAACTGGTGATAAGAGAAGAGTCCGGCTTTATACAGTATGGCACACCAGGACGGATGTGACTATGAAATCACTTAGATTCATGTCTTTGGGGTGGGAGACAGAGTAAATTGCTGCCAATGTTGAATAATGCAGTCTGCCAACAGCCTTTTTTTTTTTCTCCCTCTTCCCCCTCAAACTGTGGCTTGGCTCCACAGCTTTTCTAATTATGAAGTGGCTGAGAGATAGCTTCACAACTCCCGATACTGTGGCGGTGAGCGGAAGCTGGCCGAATAGCAATCTAACTGAATTACCAACAAAGCCTGACAGACTTGTGGAGTTTAGCGAACATATTTGCAAAAGTAACCCCCACCACCACCACCACCACCACCTACCTATTCAGTCGCGAAATGTAGACGCAGACACAAGACGCGGGGGACACACACTTAACACACACATTTTGAAGTAGGCACAAACGCGAGCAAACAAACACAGTACAAAGAGGGAAGGTGTACAGTTCTCCGCACGCTTCTCAGCACAATTTAACAAGATATATTAGTCACCCAGGAGGCAGCAGAAAGCCAGGCATCCACAGTGTACAGCAGACTGCAGTCTGACAGTGGGAGATAGTGATTTACAACAAAGCCCTGTAGACCATGGCACAATTTCAGAGTTGCCAAAATGACACTGGTAAAGCAGGGGCATGAAAGTATCTCCACCAGCCACGTCTCATTTCTTACACCATTTGCCCCGGGAAGGGGAGGGCGGAGAACGGAAGGGGCAGATGACAAATCCGGTATTGTAGCTACCGCACAATGCTGAGTCGAGCCTGGGAGTCGATTTCTGTTTGGAAGGTACGCTCTGAGAAATAACGGTGCTAACTAGAATCATAATGGGGGTTCTTCGGCTTAGTCCCCATAATAGAACACCTTTTGGCTCCTGGTAGAACTTTTTGTAAAAGTTCAACTTGGAACCCTTTCAGGGATTTCTACCGAGAACCAAACACAAAGGGTTATACCCATAATCATCTGTGAAAGGTTCTACCCAGAACCCCCAATGAGAGGTTCTACAGTGAACAGGGTGCTAACAAGAACCCACTCGAGGATTCTACTGAGAATCCTTTTATATTCCAAGGGCTTTATCCAGACCCGCCCAGCGGGTTCTACTGAGAACCCTTAAACATTCCCCAGATTTTATCTAGAGCCCACCCAGGAGCTTCTACTAGGAACCTTTTTAGATTCCACTGAGAACCCTTTTATTATCCAGGAGTTTTATGTATACCCTACTGAGGGGGTTCTACCAAGAACCCTTTTATATTATGGCACAAAAAACCCCTTGACAAAAGAGTTTTTCAAGGATCCCGCCAATCCTTGAAGAACTCTTATTTCCACAAGGGCTCTTTTGATGAAAATGGTTCTTAACCCATGATGAACCTTTGCTTCAAAAAAAGGTTCTGAGTACCCTTTTGGAACTCTTATTTCTAAGACTGCACAGTAATGTTCTCCTGTCTTGGCCACCTCCCACCTCTCTTATTCAAAACCTGTTGAGAAACTGCCTCGCAGAGAACCCTTTTACACACCAAGGGTTTTATCTAGAACTCATCCAGGGGGTTCTACCAAGAACCCTTTTATAATTTGATCCAAAAAAAAAACCTTGACAAAAGACTTTTTCAAGAATCTCAACAATCCTTGTAGAACCTTATCTCCCAAAAAGGGTTCTTCTGATGAAAAGGGTTCTTAATGCAACTCTTAGTCTTACTAAGAAACCTTGATGAACCATCTCTTCAAAAAAGGATTCTTCACGAGTAGAACCTTGTGAAGCACTTTAGCAGGAACCCTTATTTCTCAGAGTGTCTGTGCACAAAGCTACAAGGAAGACACCTTCAAGGACGCCGAACATCCCCTCTTTCTTAAATTTGAGGTGAAATCGATTTCTTGACCCTGCGGGTGTACCGTTAGGGTTTGGATTGGATTTGGAATTAAATCTCTATATCCAATATGTGAGGGGGGAGAAAACAATAATCATCTAATAGTGGAAATCACAGATCCAGATCACTATCAGAAATCTAATCAACTGTTCCCCGGCTCGAGGCTGATCTCTCCACCAAATTTCATGGAAATTTGTTCATTTTTCAGACACCCTGCTGACACACAGATTAACTAACAGGGGTGACAATGCAACTTCCTTGGCAGAGGTAAAAATGTACCCACTGATTAGAGTTGTCATGACACCAGAATTTTAAAGTTAGATACAATTCTGGTATTACAAAATGATAATCGAAACCTCTTTCAGTAGAAAAGTAGAGGAAAAAAACTGTCCTAGGCACACAAATGAATATAATTTTGTTCCTTTTTTCTAGTAAAATAACAACCTGCACTCAGTGCTGGAACAGAAAGGAGAAAATACACCAAACCATTTCTGGTTTTGCTGCAGCAAGCCAAATTTCAGGCAGGACAATAAAGACTGAATTGATGTGAGGTGTTGAATGAGCGCTTGGATCATTTTCTTAATAGGTTTGATTCTTTCAATATTAATTAATATTAATGGATATTGGATAATTTTAAAGATATGAAAAAAAGGTGCCAGAATATCAATACTTTTGACAATCTTACTATTGATATGTAACATTGTACAAAAAAACAAAACTTTTAACTTAAAAAAGTTAGCTTATGGGCTAACTTAAAAGTACCAAAACTAACAAATAAAGCTATAATATGTAATAATTCTGCATTAAAGTGTCTAGAAATGCAAGACATATGTTTTGTATTTTGTTGAGTTGTGTACCAACATTATCCCAAATGTTTCCAGCAATAAATGCAGGGAAATATTCACTTTTTTCAAGAAAACAGCATGTTTCCTGCTAGCCGTTGCTACTGCTAGTTGCTAACTTCCAGGAAACCATGCAGGATACGTCAGATGCATCAAAGTGAAGAAGAAAGTCGGCAATCATGACGTAACATGAATAAAACTTAAATAAAAACTCGCCTGAGTTACGTCAGATAGATTTCCATCCATCTTTCCATCAAACTACGTCTTTTGTTGTGGTTAAAATTCATGATTATTCAAAACAAATAGACTTTTCTTGCCAAATAAACTTGATATTAACTCAGTTGTACTTGAGAAAACATGTTGAAGACATTTAAAATGTTAATTTGAACCAACAGTACGAACAGATTTGATTTCCTTTTACATTTTCTCCGTTTAAAAAGTCAGTTCTTCACTTGAGAACGTACAGCTGCTCCAGCTGAAGCTACTTTATTGCAGCACCGACACAAAAACTATATATGAAAACTGCTCCTTGTGAATTTATTAAATTTTAAGAATTCAGTACCAATCTTCATCATGGTTTACATTGCTTTCATTATTGTCTTACCTTTAAGTGTATTGGAGACACGCAGCAAATTTTCATCATGTGTTTTCTTCAAGCTATAAAAAAAGGGTTCAGGGAGAGTTTTAACTCTCACACAATGCATGCTGATATAATATGAAGTTTCTTTAGAAACTTAATTTAAAGAGTTGATTGAACTTTGCACTGTACTTTCACTCAATCCATCATTTCAAGTTTGAAGATTTAAGTTGCAAGAACCAAATGTTTATAAGTTCTGAACTCTTCTCAGAATGAATAGCAGAAAAGTTTAATCAAATAACACTTGTGCATTTATTTATTTATGTTTGATGATGTCGTGACGTTGCGTGGGATCACGAGAGTTGTTTTCTTCACTTTTTAAACATCCACTAAAGCTGATGAAAATCTATCTGATGTGACTCAGGCACAAATCATCTTCATGGACGAGCGAATATTAAAGTTTTATTCACATTACATTTAGTCAGACGTGCCAACTCCCTTCCTCACGCTCTACACCCATCTACTTGGAATTAATTATGTATTTCTGGGCATTTCTGCACATTTCACACTGAACAAAATATATAACTCATGTCTTGTATTTATACACATTTTAATGCGGGGATGTTACATATTGTAGCTTTAAGATTAGTTGAGTTCACCTAAACTCCTATCTGATTTTTTTTTTATATTGAATGAAGAGTGAACTTAATTTATAAAATATTTGACATATCTGTCAAAGTCACATCTCGCTCACTAAGTTTTTGTGCCTTATGGGGGCATTTTCCTCAGTAATACCTGAAGAAAACGTTGACAAAATGGTAAAAAATGGGAATAATGATACTTATATGAAACTCTCACACAATGCATGCTGGGAAGTCTGCTGATATGCCGAGCATGCTTCTTTAGAAACTTGATTTAATGAGTTGACTGAACTCTGTATATTCAGCTCATCATTTCAAGTTAAAAGACTTAAAGTTAGACAAACTCATGTTTATAAGTTCAGAGAATAAACCAGAAAGTTTAAGTTGAACTAACTTGTATATTTATGTTCAGTTAAGGAGAAAAGATTAGTTGATTCCACCTAAATTCCCATATGATTTTTTTTATTGTGAATGAACAGTGATGTTTCTGTCAAAATCACATCTTGTGAGCATCTCACTTAATTTTTCTTCAGTAAAACCCGAAGAAAACAAGAAAAACTGGTTTAAACTGGAATTAAATTTCACTTATATAAAATGAATGTAATATCTTGAGGAAAATCTACATTTTTCAATCCATTGTGACTTTATTAATGGCAATTTTGGTCCAAATTTTAAGGCAAAAAAAATTAAACTTTACTAAACTGGTCATTTGCTGCCCCGGTCCTGTACATTGTCCTACAGTAAAACATCCTGGAGGTAGTGTCTTGTACATTGTGTGTGTGTGTGTGTGTGTGTGTGAGAGAGTGTGTGTTACAGCCATGCCTTGAGGTAGCTGGTGCAGGAGGAAGAGTGTGAGTGAGTGCAGCAGACAGATCATGTCCGCAGGTCCTGCCTTTCCCCTCTAGTTGGATTCCTGTCTGTGCAAAGCCCAGAGGCTTAACTCTGGCTGCAGTAAGTGGACTGAGGAACGCTAAACACTGTCTGGGGGAAGGCTGCTGAACATGACAGCCAGTTAATAAGTGTATGGAAGACGAGCAAGTGCATGAAGGAGTGCAAGGGGGGGGCTGGCGGGGGAGGGCAACATCGTCTGTCTGACTTTTGAGACTTTTGTGAAAGCGAGGGGAAGGAGAGGGGAGGATTGGTCAGGACGGACGGGGGATAATATTGACTGTCGGATGACGAGAGGGTAATAGGAGATCAGAGAGTCCAGCCACAGGACAAGGAGCATTAGCGGCTGACTGGAGTACAATGAAGACAGAGAAAGGGAGTGAAGGGAAAGGGCCGGGTGTTGGATAAAAGAAGGGGAGACTTTGAAAGAGTTTGTTCCAAGTAGATGGCGAGAAGAGGCGATAATGATGCTTACTTTACTCCTGCAAGGCAGCCGCAGTGAGAGCTGTCAGCTTCAGGCAACACAGGCTGGTGGGACGCTGCTGGGATGCCACTTGGTATGTTAACCCCCAGACGCCGCTGACAGTATGTGATAGATTGCGGGTGTGTAATTACATGTGTGTGTTTGTTTGCGAGTGCGAGAAGACGGTGAGGGCGAGGCTGTTTGTGGGCCCTTGTTGTGCGTGCGTGCGTGCGTGCGCGCGCATGCTGAGGTGCGTCTTTGTGTGACTTTTAGCGTGTCAATTTTTCTTGGCAGCGGTGAAAGCAGAGTGATGTGATTTTCCCCTCTAACAGCCTCCAGGAGTAATGATCCAGGTTATTGCAGATGACGTGTAACACCTCAACCCAGCGGGCATTGGCGCTGCAAAAACCTGTCCTTATAGGTTAGGCTTCAGGGAGACGGTTGTCTTGGTGGCAGCGCCGCGCGCACAATTCCTCCGTCTCCCAAACCTGTCACCTTCAGATGGGCCCCTCCTTCTGTGGATAATGGTCTCCTGTCTATGTTGTGAATGATATCTGGACTCCATTGTGCGCCCGTTTCCTCCACTGCGCTATTGTCCTGCAGAATGCCTTTGTGAGGGTTTTCTCTTTTTTTTTGTGTAGAGGTACAATGTGCGAGCCGTATTCTGAGGTGCTGTAAATGAACAGGCAAACACATCAGCAAAGGTCCTATTTACTTTCAATCCCCAGAGTGAAAAAGAGAGGTTTCTGCCATTGTTCTGCTACTTCTCAAAACATTAGGATGGTTCATTGTAAACGAGAGAAATAGAAAGACCCCTGCTCAAACTACCTGCCGAATCAAAGCGTGCGTACCATTCTGGGACCGCGCGTTCCTCTGGGAAAGACACAATACAAGCTTTCTGCAGCAACGTGGGACATGCAGTAATAACAGTGCTCTACTGTAGCGGGCTGAATAATACTCGGGGCGTCTCTCAGACAGTCGCGGAAACCTGTCCCCTTTGAGAAAAGGTCATTCTCCGAGAACCCCAACAGCTGCACACTGCGCTTTGACATGAATAACTGACAAACGGATGTGTGCGGGTCTCGCAGGCCTCCAATTACTGTTTGACGCCGCTGTCCATCACACACAAATGGGGCAGGACCTGCTAGAGGACCTTCAAGTTTGCCGAAGCAGGCAGCCTCAGTCCACCCACTACAGAGAAGCTGCAGATAGTCTTTATTGAACTCCGTGCATTCAACTCATTCAGCTCATCATTTCACATTAAAAGGCTTGAATAAAATACAGATTTCTCTGCATTTGAATATTGTTGGGAACTCAACAAAATATATATCATATATCTACTGTTTTTAGACATTTAGATGCGGAAATGTTACATGTTATAGCTTTTATGACAAAAGATTAGTTGATTTGACCTAAATTCCTGCATGATTTTCTACATTTAAATCTGCATTTTTGTGAAAATCACATCTGGAGATCATCTTGCTCATGTAGTTTATATGACTTGTCAGGGCTGATTTCTAGTAAAACCTGAATAAAACATTTTTAAAAAATGGAATTGAATTCTAATTATATGAAACTCTTACACAATGCATGCTGGGAAGTCTACTAATATAGTGATCATGTTTCTATAGAAGCTTAATTTAATGACTTGATTGAGCTATTTACACTCAAATTCAAGTTAGAAGAACTCATGCTTATAGCCACACAAGGAGTTTGCTAAAACTTACCCTCTTGTCTTGGTTGTGTCATCATTATCAGTGTGTGACTCGTCCTTAATGTCACCCGCTAATGACTGCAACGACCTGCTGTGAAGTACTGTCCAACTTAAACTGCAGGCAAAAAAAAAAAGCTTTAGTCTGCATCTCTCTTTGGCAACAGTCCATAAAATTGTTTAACAGTCCATGTAAAGCTGAAGCAAACTCACAGAGTGCACCTGTAGACCTCAGCCACTGTCCAATAAGTCCCGCCGGACGTAAGCTAGCTGAATGCCTCGGCTAATTAGTCAGAAGACAAAGAAGAAGAAAAAAACGCCACTGCCACAAGTCTGTAACCCTCTTTTGCTTGGTTGTTAGTGTTTTGCAGTCCTTCTGGCTGTGGGTAATAAGCTGCTACGACTTCTCTTTTTCTATAATCTTCTTTATTCTCCAGTTTATCCTCACCAAAAAGGCACTAGCAGCAGGAAAAAGCAACAACAGTGTGTTACATTGAGAAAGTGAGGAACATCTGATGAAAATAATGTTTTTAAAGCCATTTAAGACCTGTAATGGCACTATTAAGTACTCATCACTGTACTCAGTATACATGTAATCGTCTCTAGTTATGTGTACGGGTTGCACAGGCCGCGCAGCTGGAAGGACTCTGTAATAATTGAGTTTTATCTAATGACTGTAATGGCAAACCTTTGCTGAAGAGGATGCAAGAGAGTTGAATTTGTTGTTGGGAAAGATATACTGCTGTGGACAGGGCCAGCAACACAGCATGTTTTAGCCACTTAAATAAAAGTCCACCTAAAAATCAATATCAGTTGAAATGTACACTACATTCAGCATATTTTTTACCACTTTACTTTTACATTAGACAGCCTTTTTACGACGGGAAACTGCTATTATATGAGCCAAATATCACTCTCTCCTAACCAACCAAACTCCATGGGTGAAATCAGTAATTTTACTTTGCAGAACACGAGAGTTGCTGCCCTACTGCTGCCTTGATCTGTTAATCTTTTTGTGTTACTGTGTGACTTTGGTGAATCTGAACCATGCTTTTAAAAGACCAAAGTCACACAATAACACAAATGAACTAACAGATCGAGGCAGCAATAAACCAGCAACTCCCCTGTTCTGTGAAGTAAAATGACAGATTTTTCCCATGGAGTCTGGTTGGTTTGCAGAAAGCAACATTTGGCTTTTATGACCTGCAGTTTCGTGTTGGAAAAGGGATTCACCATATTCACACAGCGGCCATTTTCCTCTGATATCGCGCCAAGGGTAAGTGCAAATGCAGTCGGACCTGCCAGAGGATCTTCAGGTTTGGCGGAGCAGGCAGCCTCAGTCCACCCCGGTGCTACAGAGGAGCTGCAAGCACTCTGCAATAATTGAGTTTGATCTAATGAAGGTAATGGCAAACTTGGGTTATTGTTTGCCCGAGGACAATGCAAGAGAGTTGAATTCGTTGTTGGGAAAGATGCCGGGGGAATTTCTTTGAAATGGAAAAATTGCATTAAACATTCCATTTGTATTAATTATATTGTGCCTCTTATTAACATTGGCGCGCTCAGCAGCAGCAGCGGTGCTGCCGGTGGTATTGGGCTTAAAGCAGCCCTCCAAGCAATGATATTAGAGGCAACCATCCATGCCTGAGGCACACTGAAACTGCCTGTGATGTCACCGAATAAATGAATATAGCTTTATTCTGAAGCATTGTGTCTAGACCTTTGGTCCTACGAGACATCAGTCACTCAAGTTACTCACCACTTGATTCAATTAATCATAGCCTTAATTCAATCCGATGGTCGGGCCTCCCAGCTGTAAGCCTCTAAGTGGGTTTTAAGAGAGCCGGAGTCTGCCGGTGTACAGTCCTCCATGCAGGAGCTGAAGGGCTGCCTGTCTAGCAGAGATTTAGTGACACTCCAGAGGTCAAGGGTGAGACTCGAAGAGGTAGGTGGAGTGGTTACGTGGTCTGGTACACTGGAGGGAATCTGCAAACACAAACACGTAAGCACACTCTCGTGCATTTGAGCAAAAAAAAGAAAAAGAAAAGAAAAAGTGGACTTGTGCATGCAGCAGCCCACTCATCATCCTTCCTCCACCACAAACACATGGAAGCAAGTGGGTGTGTGTGAGTGTGCGTGGACACACACGGAATACAATGTCAGAACTCGACCTACAGTAGCAGAAGCAGGCACTTGTGAAATGCAGTGTGGATCTCCTCAGTCTCATAAATAATGGACGTTGGTGAAGCATCTGTCAACTTTTCTGTCAACCCTGTTCCAGATGGGAGTCAGACAGGCCAGGCCAGAGCAGCGTGTTACATACACATAACAAACCTCCATCCAGTGTGTCTCCTGCACCCCGCGCCCTGTTTACATCAGCACACTGACACCCGCGCTCACCTACACGCCTCAACCTATCTGCTGATTTATTGGGTCCTGCACCCGGCTTCCTCGGCCGTTTCTTCTCGGACCTGCTCGCCACACACTTACACGCGCATACGGAGACAAATTTAAAGGGATATTTTGGGTTATTTAATGTGTAGTTGTATGAGGTTTTTATCCTTTGTCAGCATATTACTTACAGTAGATATTGGCCCCAGTTTGGAGAAGCACAAGCTAAGCAATGTACTGCTGTGAACAGGGTGTGAAGCAAAAGGTATTTAGCCACTTAAACAGAGGTCCACCTTAAGAAATCAATATCAGTTTAAGTGCATTTCATATTTTGAATATTTTCAGTGCTTGACTTTGCCATTAGATAGCCTATTACAATTGTAAACTGATGTTATGTAAGCCAAAAATCACTCTTTCCAAACCAACCAAACTCCATTGGTGAAATCTGTGTTTTTACCTCACAGAACACAGGAGTTGATGGTCTGCTGCTGCCTTGATTTGTTCATTTGTTTGTGATATTGTGTAACATTGTTGGTTCCAAACTAACCTTTTGAAACACTTAAATCACACAATAATAGGAACACACTTACCAATCAAGGCAGTGGTAGTCCAGCAACTCCCATATTCTGCAAGGTAAAATTAGTGATTTTGCCAGTGGACTTTGGTTGGTTTGGAAAGAGCGATAGTTGGCTTATATAACGGTAGTTTCTCTAATCGCAGTTGGTGGTTAGCTAACTTACTTTAACAACCAGTAGCTATTCCATAAATGCCATATATGACCTCTATGGCAAGGTTGTGTCCATCCTGGTGTCCGGTTCGTTTGGAGGCTGCCGAGTTGAATCTGAGCAGCCAGAGAACATCAGAGGAGAAACCAGAAAATAATTCCTCCGTGGAAATATCCAGTTGAACCAAATTCAGTGAATAAATTATAAAGTTGTGCTTTTGTACAGTGAGCCACATTCTGTTTCCTATTCTTCATCCATGCTGTAGCGGATAAAGAGTTTCATTGGATGCATATTTCCGGGAAAAAGCTAACTCTGAAAAACCTTTAGAAATACCAGAGAATACCTTTTTGTCATTGCAAGGCCAGATACTAGCGTTGAGGTGATGTATAGTGCAATAAATATGTGATTAAAACACTTACAAATCGATTTTGAGTTCATGGGAGCTTGATATTTGCTAGTACTCCCCCCTGGTTCAACCATAAGTACCTCATACAACCCCACATCGTGTAAACCAAACTAACCCCTTAATCATTGCAGAACTAGAGCAACCTCCCCTTGGTACAATAAATAAAAGTTAGAAAATACATTCTGTTCTCTATCTAAATACACTCATATTTCCCAGAAGCTCTCAGAGTAAACGCATCAGTCGCACCTCCTCACTTGGCGGTGGGGAGACGGTAAACACACACCTCCAGCGCCTTACATGTTTGTTGACTTAAACATGGCACCGCTCGCTTAACATTAAACAACTCGCTGCGAGTTCCTTCCCAACACGGCCACGGAGCTGTACACTCACTAAGTCATCCCTCCTTGACATCTGGCTCGGAGAAATCGGGGCGTGTTGTCGACGGGCACGGGGCCAGGACAGGGACGGCGAGCTCAGGGTTTGTGCTTGTGGAACAAGTTTCGGTGGCGGCTTCCCTTCCCTTCTCCGCCTCACCTCGCTGGCAGCTAGGCGTTAGGATGAGTGGGTCGGGCGCTGCCGGGTGGCGGTTACTGTACGGTTGCTTTATGGACTAAAGCACTGTCTTCCCGGCCTTGTCGTAATAGAGGATTCAGCTCATAAAGCAGCATCATGATTTGCAATAAGCAGAGTTAGGGGAGAGTAATGAAGGTGTAAATCAACTGAGCCATTCTTTTTTTCTTCTTCTTCTTTTAATCTGACATTGGCAGTCTCTCTCCCTCTCTCTGTGCTGTCTTTTCTGTCCGCTCCCTCCTCCTCCTCCTCCTCCTCTGCTTCTTCTTCCCCCCTTTTCTCTCTGCCTTTGCAGTAATGGAAAGCCTGGCACGCTGTAATAAAGCAGAGTGAGCAGCAGTATTAGTAAACAGTCTCCGCAATCATTCAGCCAAGTCCAACTCCTTTATTTTGTGTGTGTGTGAGTTTGTGTGTGTGTGTGCGAGGTGTTTCATACCCCCGTACGGTGTTCGGGTGGTGGGCGTGGGGGCTAATGAATGAGGATGGAATGAGGAGTATTTAATTCCAGTCTGGGAGAGGGACTATTTGTTGGGCCTCCTCATAAGAACGCCTTTGTTTTCATTTTTTCACAGAGGTTCGAGACAAAAAAGCCTCTTTTTTTTCAATGGCAGCGATGGGAATGTAGATGCAAATGTGCTGCATACAAGATCTGCAAAGAGGAACAGGACCACACAGCCTTCAACAGAGCACCGCACTCTGAGAAATACAAGTGCTGACGAGAACCAGAAACAGTCCTGTGGCTTGAACCCATTATGGTTCCCGGTAGAACCTTTTTATAAAGGTTGCATTTGGAATACGTTCAGAGTTCCTCCTAGAGCCCAACATAAAGGGTTATACTTCTGTGAAAGGTTTCACCCAGAACCTCCTATGAGAAGTTCTACTGAGGACCCTCCTATGGTGTAATGGTTCCACCTAGAACTCTTTCCAGGGACTCTGTCCAGAACTGTTCCACCTTCTGAGAGTGCTAACAAGAATCCTACCCAGGGTTCTACTTTTTTTTATTTTTGTTTGCATTGCAAGGATTATATCTAGATCCCACCCAGAGTTCTACCAAGAACCCTTTTATATTCCAAGGGTTTTATCAAGAACACACCTTTTTATATTCCAAGGGTTTTATCTAGCGGGCTCTATTACAAATCCTTTTATATTCTAAGGGTTTTATCTAGAACACACTCTCTGCTCTACAGAGAACCTTTTTATTTTCCAAGGATTTTATCTAGAACCCACTCAGTGGGGTTCTAGTGATAGCCTTTTTATATTCTATAACACACCCAGGGGTTTCTACCAACATTGCTTTTATATTTAAAATGTTTTATCCAAGGGTTTTACCTAGAACACACTCAGGGGATTCTACCAAGAACTCTTTTATGTTCTAAGATTCTATCTAGAACACACTGTACCAGAAACCTTTTTATATTGCAAGGGTCTTATTTAGAACCCGTCCATGGGGTTCCACCAAGAACCTTTTTATATTATGATACAAAGAATCCTTGACAAAAGAGCTCCTCAAGGATTTCAACAATCTTTGCAGAACCCTTTGAATGAAAAAGGTTCTCAATCCAACTATTAGTCTTAAATATAACCTTTGACAAACCCATTCTTCAAAAAAAACATTCTTTTGAAGCAAATGTTTCTGGGTAGAACTTAGCCCTTTAGGGAGAACCCTTTTAGAACCCTTATTCCTCGGAGTTTAGGTGCTGCCTTCTGCTTAAATTAAGACGTCGTCTGAATTTTGAAACGGAGCAATGGTAAGCTGGATTGGAAGCAGTCATCAAAAGAGAGAGGGGGTCCAATACTCCGGAGTTAAAATGCCTGGCTGGGAATCATGTTAAAATTTCCATTCCTCGCTCCAAATCGATCGTATGGGTCCCTGCTCTCCAATATCCATGGTCACCTTTGCTATAAAGTAGGGTATTACTTCTTTAATGCAGTGGGGTTTCATTCTGTGACCAGCGAGGAGAGGAAGGAAAAGAAATGTATCTGGTGACCTCAAACACAAAGAAATGATGGCTGGGGATAATGAAAGAAAGTGGCCTGAATTTTTCAATACATATATATATCTATAGATATATATATATATTGGTTTGCCAGTTCATGAGCAAGATTAGTTGCTTGAAGTCCGCCCATGACATTGGGTTGAATTATTTTCCTCGTCTGCCTGTTTAACTCCAGGTAGCCTCTGCGGACACGTTAATGCAGTATTGATTGTTTATCTGTAATAACACCATGCTGTCGCCGTGCTGGTAACAACAGTAGAGGGGAGGGGAGGGGAGGGAGGAGGGGATTCGGGGGGGAGACAGACAGGAGAGGCGGGGGTGCCGCGGGTGGTAAGGTGCTGATAGATAACACACTATACCCTCTTTTGACTGGTGGCTGCCGATTGTGAATCTGGGGGTAAAACGAGGTGGCTGAACATATCCTATCTGGCAATAGTCCAGGTGTGAAATGGGAAATAGAAACTGGGGTGAAAACGTCGGTGCAATGTGGCCGCTGCTCGATAAGGCTGTCTCCTGTCTCCGAATAATTCAATCTCCTGCTCTGACCATTCTGGTAGCCCCCCACCCCACCCCCCGTGCCAACGCCGACGTCCACCCACTCTCTGCCCCTGGGCCCGGAGCCCATATGGCCAGCTACAGTGTCTCTCCGTGACCTATGGCCGGGCCTGTTGTTCAGCCAACCCCCCCGAGGAGCTTGGTAATTACAAATAAGCTGGAAGTCACACCAGCCACGAGGAAAAGGTGAGTGTGATTAAAGATGTGTGTACAGCAAAGTTCAAGGGGTGCTCCGATGGCATGCCAGCGTATTGAATCGTGTGTCTTGGCAGCGCTCGGGAATCAAATGCTAACTTGGATCAATCAGGCTTCTTTGTTCATTAGGGTTGTCCGTCCCCAGGAGTGGCAATAAAGAAAAAAAAAACAAAACAAAAAAAAACAACAAGCCATGGCGGTGCTCATTTCAGTGATGAGGCCGCCGTCCCTCAGGGATAACTAGCTGAGGTAAATAAACATGAGTCACAGTTAAGGTCAGAGGAGATCATGGCCGTCTGTTGTTCATCTCAGAGGACGCCTGAATCCCTTTTGACGTGATTGGATTGAGAACAGAGCAGAAAGAACCTTATTTTAACAGCAGGACTGCAGCATCTATTCATGAAAAGACAAGACAGCAAGCATCCTCCTTTCATTTCAGAGGGAGAACACTCTTAGAAATAAAGGTGCTAACTAGAACGCTCACCAGAACCCTTTGTGGTTTAAAGGTTCCACTTGAAACCCTTTCATAAAGTTCCTCCTAGAATCCAACATTAAGGGCTACTGTATACCTAGAACCATCTGTGGAAGGTTTCACCCAGAATCGCCTGTAACAGGTTCTACAGAGAACCCTTCTATGGTGTAGTAGTTCCACCCAGAACACTCTCTGGGTTTTCTTGTTAGCACCCTTGGAAGGCTGAAAGGTTCTGGATAAAACCCCCAAAGGATTCTACTGAGAACCATTTGATATTCTTAGGGTGTTATCTAGAACCCACATATGGGGTTCTACAGAGAAGGGTTTGATCTAGAACCTACTCAGAGGGTTCTAGAGAGAATCTTTTCATATACCAAGGGTTTTTCTACAACTCACCAAGGTGGTTCTACTGAGAACCTTTTTATATTCAATGGATGTTATCTAGAACCCACTCCGAGCATTCTACAGAGGGCCTTTTCATATTTCAAGGGTTTTATCAAGAACCCACCCAGGGGGTCTACTGAGAAACCTTTTATAATATGCCACAATGAACCCATGACCAAAGAGTTTTCCAAGGATTTCAAGATTTCTTGAAGAATTCCTTCTCCCCCAGATGGCTCTGGATGAAAAGGGGTCTTAATGGAACCCTTAGTCTTACAAACAACGCTTGACAAACCAGGTAGGTTCCAGGTAGAACCTCAGCCCTTAAGGAAGTACCCTGTTGGAACCCTTCTTTCTAAGAGTGCGTTGATAACGAAATACGTATTTATACAAGGCATTTAGATTCAGATGCCTTCACAAATCGTGTGGCTTCTTCTTGAATGGTATTCATGCAATTCATATTATTTTCATTTGTTTTTTTTATCCCGAGGCTGGGCTCATACCCTGGCAGAAGTCCTGCCTGTGACAAATGGCTTTCTTAACACTCGAATGCCTCGGTGGGTTTAGTCGGGTGCTGTTTGAGGGAATTTTGTCCAATTTGAGAACAGTCAAAAGCCAAAGTATCAGCACACGTCTCGAGCTTTCGAGTGCGCGTGAAGCCCTCCGCTATTAATAATGTAAAAACAGGTGCTCCTAACTGTCGCGGTGTTATTTTATGGTGGGCTTCGAGGAAAGGTCATTACTCTTAGTCGAGGGGGGAAACACATTTTCTCGCCGCAGCCTTTTATTAGGGCCATATTTTAGGTGTGTGATGTCTTTGTTTTAGCTCCATGTATTATTTAGTGTTGTGTGACAATTGTGTTTGTAGCTGTCTCGCTGCTGACCTGCTGTTACAGTCGATATACGCCTGAATGGAAATGTGCTTCCACGTCGCTCCCTCTCATGTAATTGTCACAACAGGGAGGCCGAGACAAACGTGGGAACACAACTCCTTCACTGATTTTCAATTCACTGCGCCAAGTTTGACCTTTATGTACTCCAATCAATGCATCTGCTTCCACGGACGCACTATTCATTTAAAAGCAGCGGACACTGTGTGATCTAATATTCTGCCAGGGCAATATTATTAAGAGGTAAACAACATTATTGATATAGAAATAACAGCTTTTAATTACCAGATTTAATGTGAGTATTATTCCTACATTGATGCAGCTGTGGCCTTTTGCTCCAGACTGTTTGGGGCTAAATGTACAGAAAACAGAGTCTGGCACTCGAGCTGCACCCGACACACACACACACACACACACACACACACACACACACACACACACACACGCGCTTTGGAAACAAACACTGATTTGCATAGAACACACCCAGGGGGCTCTAGCCAGAACCTTTTCACAGTCCAAGCCCAGGTGGTTCTACTCAGAACCTTTTCATAGTCCAAGGGTTTTATCTAGATCCCACCTGGGGGGCTCTACTGAACACATTTTTCTTTTCCAAAGGTTTTATGTGGAACCCATTCTTTGGGGTTCTACTGAGAATCTTTTCAGAATACAAGGGTTTTATCTGGAACCCATCCATTTTACTAAGGTTTCACGAAGGGGGTTCTACTGAGAACCTTTTTTTTTCTTTTACATTTCAAGGGTTTTATTTTAAACCCCAGCTAGAGGTTCTACCAAGAACCCTTTTATATTCCTGGGGTTTTTCATCTAGAACCCACCAAGACAGGGCTGCTGAGAACCTTATTTATATTCCACGGGTTTTATCTAAAACCCACCCAGAGGGTTCTGCCAAGAACCCTTTTATATTCCAGGGGTTTTCTTCAAGAACCCACAAAGAGATTTCTGCAGAGAACCTTTTTGTATTCAAGGATTTGATCCAGAACCTACCAAGGGGGTTCTAATGAGAAACTTTTTCTGTTCCAATGGTTCAATCTAAAACCCTCCAAGTAGGTGCTAGCATGAACATTTCTATGTTCCAGGAGTTTCATTTAGAACTCACCCAAGGGGTTCTACTGGGAAGCTCTTTATATTCTATGGGTTTTCATCTAGAACCCACCAAGAGGGTTCTGCTGAGAACCTTTTCATATTCCAAGGATTTGATCTAGAACCTACCAAGGAGGTTCTGGTGAGAATCTTTTTCTTTTCCAATGATTTGATCCAGGACCCACCCAGGGGATTCTACCAAGAACCCTTGTATATTCCAAGGGTTACATCTAGAACACACACACCGAGAACCTTTTTTTTAAATTTCCAAGGGTTTTACTGAGAGCCCACTCAGGGGGTTCTACCAAGAACAAATATATATTTCGAGGTTGTTGTTTTTTTTAAATCTAAAACCCATCAAGGAGGTTCCACTGAGAACTCTTTTATATTCCAAGGGTTTTATCTAGAGCCAACCAAGGGGGTTCTGCCAAGAACCCTTTTATATTATGGTTCAAACAGCATTATTGATTATTGATCAGTTTGACAGAAATAAGAGGTTTTAAGGATCAGATTACAGATGTGAGTATTATTCCTACATGGATGCAGCTGTCGCCTTTTGCTCCAGACAGTTCAGACTAAATGTACAGAAAACAGACTGTCGTGCTTGGCTGCACATGGCACACAGACACACACGCACGCACGCACGCACGCACGCACGCACGCACGCACGCACACACACACATACACACACATACACCTGTCT
>JAJHUR010114759.1:1721-11872 GCA_027495735.1 Lutjanus campechanus | reverse complement strand
TTACACAAACCTTTGTTTTATAGACATGTCTAATATTTATTTTGTGACCTTGCCTGAACCTGAGTGTTCACAATACCTTAACAAATTAATGTTGATCGGTCAGACTGCTTTTGTTCTCCCCTCTCCAGGTGGATCAATGAACCAACAGTGACCAGAGACCGCTAATACTGAATAAGCAGGTATCATTAGTTAGACTGAGATTCAGCGACGACAGTCTGACGCTGCTGCACTGTAACATTATGACTGAACTCCAGCAGCCTCCCACTGAAGCTAACGTTAGCTCTGTTTCAGTAGTAACTGTCAACAATATCGTTAAAGTACTGACAGCGCTGAGTGGATATTCATGTAGCTTATGTGACTCAAATCTCAGTGTGAAAGCCACGGTTATTAAAACGGTTGTTCTAGTTTCTTATTCAGCATAAATTAGCTAATTGATATTAATTGTCATCAAAAATTAATTCACATTGCTGCCAAAATAAAGAATTACCCTTTTCTGGAGGTTCATGCAGTCTTACTGCATTTTCAGGAAGACTTTCCTTCCCTGGAAGGATGAGGAAATAGCGATTGTGAGACATTTTTCTGTCTCTCTCTTTAAATGAAATGTGTGGCCTTGGCAACAACAGGGGCTTGAAGACATATTGTTGGTCTGATGTATAGACCCTTCTTAAGTCCCACCCACTTTTACTATGTGCTCCAGTAGCAGGTGAGCAAACTTGGTAACTGTAACTAACGTGCCACTAAAATTGTTTAAATAAAAGTTCAACCAAGAAAAAGTTGCGTGTTTTGTATCTTAATAACCACAAATGATGAACGATGAACTATCAGCAAAGGAAAATGCACTACAGACAACAAAAAACGAGGTACAATACATACATCAAAATTAAAAGACAAACACTGGCACTTTTAAAAAATTCATAATCCACAACAGTTTTAGGGTAATTATTAACACTAATGTTAACAACCATTGTTGGAATATTTTTTAGTGTATTTTTCTTTTTTCTTCTCTCTCTTCTTTGTTGGAGTGAAGTGTCTCGTAACATGATGAGCAGATTTCCAGTAAACCCTGACGCTGTCTGTTTGAGAGGATGATGCCACCAGGCCAAACCCACCAGTTCTGCTTTCTGTGCATGTTATGTTTTTCTGTGGGTCCACTAAACCAGATAAACATGTTTAAATCCTTTCACTTCTTCTTTCATCTGCCAAAACAAGAAACTCTGGATGTCTTAGTCCTGTTTGTGTTGGAAAAATATGTATAATCTTCTTGTTTTTTGTCATAAAGGAATTTCCCTTTGTTCTGTTAGGCAACATAGAAGATTCCCTAATGTAAAAATGCTATCATCACCCTCAAAAATGAACATATATTAGTTTCTGGGATTTGTTTTCCAGGATGAGCATAGGGTGCATCTGTTGATCCTATCACCTGGCCACGTCAAAGCTGACACACGCCATGAAGACTTTGGTCGATCAGTAAGCGAAGCAGGTCTCTCAGCTAACACTGGCCAAAACCAACCCGTAGAAACAGAGAAGGAGGAGAGTGAAAAGGAGACGGGTGCTCAGAGGAGCACATGGGGCGGTAGATCCATTGATAGATTTGAGAGAAGAAATGTCCTTTACCACCAGAGGGGACCCGTCCCCACAACAGCAGGAAGGCAGATTTAATAGCAGATAAAAGCAGAGAGGAGGGTCAGATGTGTCAGGTGACAGATTAGATACGGTGGGAATACTGTCAACAAACACACTGTAATTGTAATCCATATGTTATAATGGAATTTAAAATCAAATAACTGACCCTTCCCAAGTCCTGCCCCTTTTTGCTCTGTGCTCCCGTCAGAGTCCTGCACCAGGTCGGGTACCTGCCGATTGTTTATTTCCCAGGAAAGATCAGCAATGAAAATGATTGTGCAGTATTTTTAACAAGCATAACCACTAATAAAGTCATATTAAGCCTATTTAGCCAGCAGAATTTCTTTGCCACAGCCTGTGAAACAACATTTGACCCCACATCCTGACAAATGAGGGGACATCACTGTCGAGTACATTCATGGATCTGACAGTGATGTAGGCTAGTTGCTCGCTAAAATGGATGACATGAAGGGAAAAAAAAGCAAGCAGAGAATATTGAATTGTGGACAATACACGACAAAGGCAAAGTCAGGTGTTTAGGATGATTTGTTTGTGCTCAAAGACTATTAATAACTTCAGTGGCTTTGGTGCTTGTAAAACCAAAAACTTTTTAAAAAAAAAAGTATTAGCTTTCGCTAGCCACAGGCTAGGCTCGTCGTCACTATGGAAACACATTGACAGCTGCAGGAGAACAGGCTCTGCACCAGATGAAAATGCAAGTGAATAACAAGTGAGAGGCTGTGTACTGTATGTGTGTTTAATCACAGGTGTGGGTCAGATCGTGGGGTTTATATTCATGGTTCTGGGTGGGTGTGGATTTGACTTGGAGATAATTGTGGGTAACGGGTCGGTTTTGGTTCTCAACTTTGCGTATGCGGGTGGGAGAGGGTTTGCAAAACTGGACCCCTGCATGTGTCTAACTACAAATACCAGTTAGGCAAACTTGTTAGCCAGTGGAACTTAAGTCAACTTTTTCCTTTCATGCTGCTGGGGGGCCTGTAGAAGTGACAAACACATATAAAATCACATCTTCAGTTAACTAATCTTAGCTAAAAGCTTCAGTAGCTAGTTAACAAATGATGTAAATGAGCTTGCTTGTAACTAGCCAGTTAACGATGAGATTAGCGAGATAGCATTTTGCTACTGTCACATATAGAATTATACAGAGCACAATGTGCAGTGAGATAAACACTCTGCATTTAACTCACCCGAGATTAGGAGCAGTGTGCAGCCTCCAGGGACCAACTCCTGTTTTAAGCTGGTGACTTGATCAGAGGTATTGAAAGGGGAAGTGTGTTTTGATGGTGAGGAAAACTGGAGTACCCGGAAGAGCCCACGGTAAGCATGGGATAATAATAATAATGATAATAACTAATAAACTACCTTGATTTAGCCGAGGAAACCAGAGCAAACTCATGTCACTGAAGTAGAAAAACACAAACATACAAAGGCTAAACAGAGCTTAGCACACTGGTGTATCTTGAAAATATGAAAAGAGACATTTGACAGAGGTTCTGCCAAACTTGGAGCACAGAGTAAAAAGGGGCAGGAGTAAGAGTCAGTTGGTAATATTTGTTTAAGCAGCTTATAATGAATGTCTCAGAAATCCTACTAAATTAAACCAAAAAAAAAAAAATGCAAGAAGAAAGCTATAAAAACTCTGAGCTGAGAGGAATCAAACTGTGCTATGGAGGTGGACTCCTGATCGTTAATTAAACACATCCATCCAATAGATTAGTTTACCAATTACAATTTTAAATAGGTAATCAGTAGTCTGTAACTGATTACATCTTGACAGTAACCTTCCCCACCGGCAGGTGATTGTGTTTAACTTGGGGTCGAAGCTTTCTATCCATCCATCCCCAGACCCTCCACTGGACAGCTAATAGATGGAGCAGGGAGATAGGGCACAGCTCATTGACCTTGATCTGAAGGACAATTGAACTCTTTTCCAGCGTGGACTAGTCCACAGCAACACACTCAAACAGAGGTACACACACACACACACGTACACTCTTAGAAATAAGGGTTCCAAAATGGATCTTCCTGAGGGCGGAGGATGAACCTTTTTTGAATAAAGTGTTCATCAAGATTTCATTTGTAAGAAAAGTAAGACCATTAAGAACCTTTTTTATCCAAAGATCCACGCTTTGAAGAAAGAGTTCTTGTTCCAACTTTTATTATGAAGTAGCAAAATCAGGAACTGTTGTTTTCATCAGCAGTAACTTAACATGACTCCTAACAGCTGAAAGCGAATGTGGTGAAACGGTAAAATAAAGCAGAAACCTGCGACACGGGAGAGAAACTAAACTCTAAACCACAGACATTCATTTAGAGGCTATGAAGTACTGAGAGCTGAACACACAGACACTTCTACAGACAGCTTTGTCTCTGCTCTTCTGCACACACAGGAGCCCAGTCTCACAACACATGCTTGTTTGAGAGGAGAGAACGATGGTCGTAGTTGCTGAAGTTAAGAAAAATCTCGAGCTCAGTGTGCTGGATGCGGCTGACGCGCTGCAGTCCAGTGCCATGACGCTGCGCCGGTGGTGTGTTTTAGCCTTTAGAAGGTGGGAAGATTCTGGACAAAACCTCCAGAGAGAAGAACCATTAGACCATAGAAGTGTTCTCTGTGGAACCTTTCATAGACTGCTTGAGGTATAACCCGTTATGTTGGATTTTAGTTGTACTAGGAATCAAAAAGGGTCTTC
Source organism: Lutjanus campechanus (assembly GCA_027495735.1). Taxonomy (NCBI): domain Eukaryota; kingdom Metazoa; phylum Chordata; class Actinopteri; order Lutjaniformes; family Lutjanidae; genus Lutjanus; species Lutjanus campechanus. The sequence continues at coordinate 7,538 of JAJHUR010114759.1, read as the reverse complement.
CTATGAGGGAAAACCGAAGAACCCATTATGGCTCTAATTAACACTTTCATTTTTAAGAGTATACAGGTGGACATCAAAGCACAGTCTATTTGTGTCTGAATATTCATTCAAACACATGTAATGTAGAGACACTACAGCCACACACACAAACACAAACACACACACACCTCAGCCCAACCTTTCTCTATGAGTCACTGGGTTTAATGTTTCTGGAGCGTGGAATCCAATCAGACTCTGGTCTAACATGTCAGCCACTGAGCCGTGGTGTGGGAGCGTGCACACGTCTGCACAAGCGCACACACACACACTTCTCACCCACATACACACACTTGTCACACCCCTTAGTTCACCAGGTGTGCTAGCAAAAAAGCAAGCTACAGATCACAGATCAACTCTAACAACCAGAAATGGAAATAAATCATTTATCCCGCAGCTGTATGAAACGCTGCATTTAACCAGAAACAGAATCACGCTCGCTCTACAATCAGCTTAAAAACAGACGCTAACAACACCTGAAGGCATTTTAGTCCAGAGAAGGTTTAATGGGCCGTACAGTCGACAAGCAACATGTTCATCTGCTCTGTAAAATATCAATATGTATGCCTTATCCTTCACACGAGAGCATCAATAAAAAAACAAAAATACGTGTTGAGTCAAGCATGCTTGTACTGTCAGACACGCAAGGGTAATTGCAAACAAATCACCATCTATATTCATGAGGATTGATAGGAGGGAAAAAAATAAAAAATAATCTAAAAGAGGAGGGAAATTTTCTTTTCAATTATTCACTATTCATTAAAATACCAGCCCGAACCGCATCCAACACTTCAGTGCGTGTTTTCATCAGCGCTGTGCAGTGTGCCTCAGAACATTATTCTCACATGGAGCCGCGCAGGGCAGCAGACTGAGGAGGGCTTTCAAATAGCTCGGCTGGTTTAATGGTAACTTGAGACCGGTGTTGTTGCACGACCTGCCACTTCCAATCCCCCACTGAAAACTAACTGGATACAGCAGGATCCACCTCACCAAAACAAAGGTAAAATGTCATGTACTCTGGGGGGAAAAACACCCTATTTACAATCTTTTATCTTGAAGAAGCTAAATGCCATTTTCAACAAAAGCGTTCTCGTGTGTTATCAGGAGAAACTGCAGCAGGGGAGCGGTGGTGATGCATCATGTATTCACCCTATTTGTGCAAATTATTATTACTTTCTGTCAGTTTGGTCACTGACAGATAATCCTCTTCATGCACAGTGACAACTGACGAATTGAAGCAAATGGTGCAATGCAACATCGTCTCCTAAACAGCAACCACGCTCTCTGCCAGGGTCTCACTAATGATGGCTGACCCACTTCGCCACCTCCACACACACTGGAGATTAACAGGAAGTAGTTTTTAAGGAAAAATCAGTGAGCAATAGGGATGGGTATTGGGAGGTGGTACTAAATTGCTACTAGTTCCTTATTGGTCAGTACGGAAATCTAAATAAGCTCCTGAACCGTGCTGTTTTGGTGTTCATATAAGAGAGACAGAAAGTGTCTGTGTGACATTATATGAGTGTTTGCACTGATGCCATAGATTGATCAGTAACCTTGATGTGCGACCATTTTGGAGATACTGGGGACTAAAAAACAGAATCAATTACATGCCGACTAGTTAATTTAAACCAACTTCAATATGTCTAAACCACAGAAAAGCTCAGGAAAACATGTAGAAGCTGAATGTCTGAAGAATGTTTATTATTCTTATTATCTATTATTGACCATTTTGTGCAAGAATGCCGACTTCAAATGTTGTGTGAGCTTAAGTCTTGTACAGGACTTGTGAACTTGGAACTTTCGGACAATTTCCATTTACGAGGTTGCGAATACGACGAGGTGGGGGCGTTCACGTGAACTCTTCTTATGAACACGGTAAACGTGACCCCATTTGAAGACAGCAAATGATCAGAAACAGCTGCAAGGCTGGATGCATTGTCTACGGTCAGTACCTCCAACATGGCCAACATCTGGATTAACGACGCACTGTGAAACCACTCTATTGCACAAAAATATGTAAATAACACCCCTATTTTCTCCCTTTTTTTAGTGTGAAGAAGTACAAATACATTCTGAAAATGTTCACAGTAAATGAACCATCCATTTACAAACCAGACAGTGAACAAAAAGTATTGATATCAACAAGCAGTAGTGGTTTCAACAATATCATCTCAAGTACCAACAAACAAAATTACAGGATGGCAATTTTAAATGGCATAAAAGTAAAGTTGAAATTACTAAACATTATAAATTCACTAATTTCACAGAGCTTTCTTGCACTCCACGGCTCCACGGCTCTCAGACACATCCTCATGTATTGAGTGTTTTTAGGACAGTTAGTTAATGTAGCATTTGCTTTGTATCAGGCACCATTACCCTTGATATCATTAAAACAGCAAACCGTCAGAGGAAGAGGAGCGCCAGAGGCGCTGGCATCTGTAAAAAGATGGCCGTGTGCTGCACAGGTCTAGAAATGTTAGAATGCCACTTAGTTGGGGACTAGACACTGAGAGGCTGTGTGGGAGACAGAGGAGGAGGACAAGAGGGAGGAGAGGCGGTTTCAGATCACATTTTTGATGCAACACAATCTGCAGGAGGGCGAGGGGGCCCCGAGTATGTCTGTGTGTGTGCATGAAGAGAGACATACTGTAGACAACTTGACATGCAGTCCCTCTCCAGGGTCCTCACAAAGTGTTTATTAGTGCTTTGGCTACATTATGGAAAGATAACAGCACACACACAGACAGACAGACATGTATACACACTGGTGATCACCAGACAGACAGGCCCTGAGCCCTCAGCTCTTCGACTTGCTGGAACATAAAAGTGATCCTCTTTTCCTAATGGAATAGACAGACAGACAGTGAGGAAAGATGAAATTCAGAATAGATTTATCACTGACTGACAAACAGAAGGCAGCTTCAGAGGAAATTCACTTTCCAAGAGCCTGGTCTGGTGGGGTTTACCAGGCACAGAGCCGACATACATGTTTGGGAGTATTGGTGGCAAAGCGGCGCCCAATACGTCAGTCATCTCTTTTGGTTGGAAGATATGAAAAGAAAAGAAATATGGGTACGGTATAGTACAAGAGTTCGACAGTGTGCAGTAACAGCACACTTATATCACTTAAAGGTACAGGAGGCAACTCTGGAGGAACATAGTTGATTGTTGAGACTCATTCCTACAATGTCAAATACTGACATTTTGGGAATGAGATTCAATAATTAACTTTCTTACTGACCTGTGACCGGCTAAAGTCTTCCATCACAGGTAAGATTTTCTAAAGAGGACAAGCAGAAGTCTAGTTTTCTATCAGAACACTTGAAGTAGAATATAATTAAGGGTTATTACGGAACTTTGGCCCAGTGATGCCAAAAATAAACGCCCTACCCCTGCTTTAAATGCACAACGTGTAGGTTCTGGTGTTCTAGGGTTCTCTTTCACAGAAACAAAATAACAAAAAATGTAGTTTAGTGAAGTAGGGTGGTACCATGGGAGCTGTAATCATCATTAAACATGCACCATGGCACGTTCACAGACTGCCATCCTCGCTGTGGCATGTGCCATGTTTTCCTGGAACTAGCGGCTAGCAAAGAAACGCACCTTTACCTTGAATAAATTACAGATTTCTCTTCGGCCATTGTTGTAAACAGGGATAATGTAAGTACACAACTTAATAAAATGTATACAAATAAATCTAGAGCTTTTAGACATTACATAAATGTTACATATTATAGCTTGAAAGAAGCAATATAAAGCAAATGAGCATCCAGAAATGAGTACTGTAGTTCCTCTTAATGAAACAAAGCCAAGTTCCTCATATTGGGATTCAAACTGATGCCTGTCAATGTAGTGAGCAACTCATTTTTTAAATCTTTTTGTGTCTCAAAGGTTGGGATTACCTTGAATACAACTTGGATTTCAATAACTTTCACTTTAGCCAGCAGAGCAGAAAATGCCGAGAGAATAAGATAGAAAGAAAATGCAGAAGTAAACACATTTGCAGAGATGAAAGGTGAGCTATAATGTGGTTTTGGATTTGCAATAACCTGAATGTTTGTGGGTGCTCGTACAGTATTTTAGCTGAGTATAGCGGTCTGTATACAAAGCTGCTGTTGACGTTTAGATGACGAGCTTCCTCAGTTTATCAATTTTAGTTTATGATGGCGGCCATCGTTGACAGGAGCTTTATTAAATCAATAATAAGTGATGACACCATGTCCTTAAGGAATCATGGGGTCGCTGATCTAAAAAACAACTATTTCATTTTCTGTGTTTTGTGCGTTTGGGTTGAACTGGTACAGAACTGGTATCCAACAGCATCTTATTTTATATTTTACTCACTAAAATGTATTTGATTTAACCCTTATTTAGACAGGTCATCTCATTAAGACAGTTGCAAAATTAAGTCCAAACCTCTCAGTTTCAACATTATTCTAATGTTATTTACTTAGAACATTTTTATATTTACTTAGAATGTTTTACACACAAAATAAAATCTCTCTTCTCTCAAATCCGTCCCTACAGCCTGCAGTCTGTCAGTCTGTCACCAGGGCATTTAACGCTTCTGTTTGTGTCTTGGAAGAAGGACATGTGATATCCTTCCCGTTATGCTGGTTTCTTCATTACTAGCATAAGGCGTACCGTAGCATTTCACTGTAAATTGTACGCAATTCACATACTATTAGTTTCATACTAAAATTTGGCACAAACAAATAAAAATCACACACTGCTGCAGCATAAATAGCGTGTTGGTAAGGAATTTTGGACACAGTATGTGTTGGCTAATGCTAGTAAAAATACTTAGTAATCTACAACAACAACTTATCCTTCTAGGTAATTAATCACCTGAATGTGACCATGAACTTGTTGTCTTGTTGACTTGTCGTTCATGGAGTGTTAAGTTAAACCTTTAAGGCAGGCACTAGCTGCAGGCGTGCTAACGTTATCTACGGCTGCTGCAGGGGACTTCGCTTTCAGGCTAAACGTACACTCTTCAGCTTTTAGATATATTTGTGTTTGGTTACACATGTTGCATTTCACGTTACAAATATTGCAGCAAGTGTTCCACACTTGAGACTGCTTTCAGCATGCTCTGGCTCTGACTCCTCACTCCACTCTGTGATTTAAACAAGCTGCAACGTCGGTCTAACGTCGCTCTCTCTCTTTCTCTATACTTAAAGTACTCTCTAACCTCGATGCACTCTCAGGTACTGAAATTTGGCACCGAAGATCAGTGCCCAACCTTAATGTTTAGGGCTTCCCTTTTTTGGACATTAAATTTTGTATATTAAAATCTTGACATATTAAAATGGACACTAATTGACTTTAAATAAAAAAATAAATCAGTAAATTGTTCCAACCCTCGTCCAAATCAGGCTCAATTAACTTCACACTACATAAAACTATAGCACACAACTGCATTACTATGAACGATGAACTGCTAAAACTAAATAAATCACCAAAAAGCACCGGCACAGCATTTAAACTTCAGGATTCTAGAGACTTTGTATTCACCTATGCTCGTTAGATTGTCTTTGCTCAGAGTAAAAACATGTCAAACTGAGTGTGAAAAGCCAGTGAAAACGAGACCTGAGTGTAGTGTGGCAGCAGAGCCTGGGGAATCCAAGTGAAATGGCAGCTTAGATGAAGAGAAAAATGGCACAAAATTCACTGAGACACTGAAAGTCTCTGTGTAACCTGATTGGTATACACCAGGGACAGACTGTCTTTTAACCACCTTCATGATGAGTGGAGGCCGTGGGGATCGCACACACA
>JAJHUR010114756.1:963-28183 GCA_027495735.1 Lutjanus campechanus | reverse complement strand
AGTCAATGTTAGTGAAATTTAAAGCACCTGTTCTATGCAAAACAATGCATTGCAGTTTCAAATATCTCACAATGGTTTGGTCCACTGCTTTACCTACAGTCAATGGGCTGTCTTTATTAATCTAGTGTGTTCTTCAGACCATCAGGGGTAAAGTGAGAAATACACACAAATTTCTTATTTTGTCATTTATTTCCATGGATGCTGTAATCTTAGTCAGTCCTCCACTAGCAGCAACAGTGTCTCTCTGTCTCCCCTTGCACCATGCGCTATGAGACTGACAGCTTTTAGTATGGTAGTTCCAGCTAGAACATGTTTTTTTTTTCCCCACCAAACCTGACATAAAATATCCGCCCGTGGTTAAGTCTTATTAATAGGGCTTTTCTGTGTGCTCATATCACATGCATAGTTTTGATATGCACAGGTTTGGAGACTAATGCCACAGAAGCGCTTCTATCGGTCTTTTGTCTCCTTTTCTGTCCAGCTGATGCAACGTCTCCTTGTGCTCTTATAAAACCAACAACAAAGCAATTGAATACTGATTTGGACATTGACTGCCATGGCAATGAAGCCTCAAAGCATTCGGGTCAGCCCTACCTTTTATGATCAAAATTACGTGAAAGAGTCAAAAGTCCTCATCCCTGTATATCCATTATTACCTGTAGGCCAAAGCTTATGGAAGCAAATAAGGATCATTAACATTTTTAAGCTTCTGAAATGATGCTTATTAATAATTTCACAGCCTGTATTTGTATAGATAAAAGATTTGTGTATCTGTCTCTCAGACTTTACAAAACCTCACTTTTGAAAATAGTCCCACACAAATTTTAGTTACACATGCGCAAAATATTTCTCCAGCTATAATACATTTGTACATGTTCAAATTATATCTCTGTGCACAAAACTTTTTTACACATGCACAAAATATCTCAACAGCTACAAAACTATTACATATTAACAATTGTCAATTTGTGAGATTTTTTTTTTCTTACAAATTTGCGCATTCAGATATATGCATGCAATTTTTCTCAGAATGTGCCCAAAGGGTGATACAAATTATAGGCAGTGAAATTATTTGTGAACATTCATTTCATATTTCATTTCATATTAATGACCCTTTTTTGCTTTCATGAAAGTTTCATATACATTGTTCACAACTGTCAAAGAATCAAATACATTGAGTGAGGTGGAAAGGGGTCACTCAGTATGGATCTAGTTACTATGGTGACGAGCAATTAAGTCAGAAAAAGAGAGATAACTTTCACAAGTTGAAAAAAAAACTTGTTACCAGTTTGTGTGCATAACTGGGGCTGTAAGACCCGTGTGGGCGTCATTATTCGATGCCACCAGAGAAAGTGGAGTCTAAAGGAGGAAACACTACCAAGTTTGAATAAACGGCTGCAAACATATTTGGTGTGAACAAACATTTAGTTAAAGCGTACTGGAATGTAAAGAGCTTTTCTAAGTCATCACACTCTTCACACAGAAACCAACAATCAAAACAAATATTAACATTGTTGGAGTCAGAACAGAAAAAATGACTCATGGCAATGAAGAGAAATGACATCAACATTCAGCTAAAAATAATTACAACAGAAGACAAATGCAAAACTTGGACAACCAAAAACAAAAAGACTTAACAAAATGGAGCTTCACTCTGAAGAGAATCAAATGATAAAAACAGCTGTGAGAACATGTATTTTGTGTCTGGCAGTTCAAAAAAGCCTGTGAACATTTCTAACTAAGAAAGAGGTATAAAGTTATTATAGTGATATACTTTACTGAATTTTCTTGCAATATTAGATCAATAGAATGACACTGGTGGTATGAATACTCTCTGTTGCATTACCGAGGTAGAAAATTTCCTTCCTTTCCGCAGGTATTTGATATCTAAAATGCTCTGCTCTCTGGCAGTTCTGCCTTTTGCCAGTTTGACATTGAAATTATGCCGCGTGTATTCTTGTTGCAGTGTGTTAAGAGGGCTCAGTCTCTACACAGTCACTGTTTAATGTCACCTGTCTATAAAAGATAGAGTCCTTCATAACACAGTGACTAAATACAGTTTACAGTGTGTTTAATTCCTGCTTTCTTCTGTGTGTATTTTTCTCTTCTAGAAGACAGATGCTGGTGTACAAAATATAGTACGTGCACAATATGTTTTTGTCCTAATATGCTACATGATCATACACCAGTATTATTACACACCTGTTCAAAAAAGAATGGAACTTATGGAGGACAATTATTGCTAGAGGTGTTGAAAGGAAGCAGGTACTTTTCTTTATTCACTATGGGATTGTTAATTTATTTCTCCTTTCTGGAAACAAGTAGTCAAGTGTACTGGAGAATAGTTGCATAAACCACTGCCAGAATCTCCCTGGCTGTGTGTATTCAGAGACTCCTACCATCAGGTATATCCAGGCAAAGATTTCAATTTGCATTGGCAGGCTTTATTGGTGCTTCAAGGATTGTCGTTCTTTGCCATTGGAAGAGTCAGACAAAGCCCATTTTTGATGAATGGTTAAAATTAATGACGGACATTGCTTCTTTTTAATCATTAATTGCAAGGACTAATAAAAAGAAACTGCGACCACCAGGTATATCCGAACAAAGATTTAGGCTCGTGTTGGCAAGCTTCATTGGTGCTTCAAGGATTGTTCTTTGCCATTGGAAGAGTCAAACAAAGGCTGTTTTTGATGAATGGTTAAAGTTAATGACGGACGCTACCTCTTTTGAATTGTTCATTGCAAAAATCAATAATTAACAAGAAACTTTATGAAGTCTTGTGTAATTTTTTAATGTACATAAAGAAATATAAAGAGATGGAAATATTTCTACCTTTTAAAGGAAAGTATGCCACTTCATTGCTAATTGTTGCTATGGTAACAGCTGTATATGTAGATGCAGCAGCTAGTAGCTCCTTCAAAATTCGCTACTTTTCTCTTTTAATCTATAATTTTTTCATCTGTCTTGTTGAAACATGTATCACTGATCACAGAAACACACTTGTAGGTATTAGAAAAGGAAGCATGAGGTTTGGATTAATGAGCAGAAGACCTTAAGATGATAAGCAATCTTTCGAACATGCATTCACATCAGCTGGATGCTCTGCCACAGACCACCCCACTAGGAGAGGAGGTGAGAGGGGATAGCAGCCATGCTCCAACTTGGACTTGAGGCTGCTCCTAGCTAATGACTGGTCAGAAAAATGAAATGGATGAAATTGGACTCAGGCTGGACAAGGAACAGGAAACCAGAGACTGCTGTGTGCACACAGAGACACCTGCTCCACCACAACATCTGGATCAAGCTGTTGCACTTGATGGGCAGACCAATTATGCACAAAAGGATACAACACACAAGATTAAAGACAAGGGGAGGAGGACTCAGTCAAAACTGATGGACAATGTTTCCCAGATATTGATAATATGGTTGACATCTTCAATGTGAAGATGTCGACCATATTATCACCATTGTGTTACTGCTGTTTACATTGAACCTGAAGCAAATTTAAAAAATGCACTACAGAATTATTGCTAGAGTGTATAAATGTTAATGTATATATGTAAATAACTTCAAGCCTACATATTGTTTTAATTTACTTTATATTTTATCATTCCAATTTTAATTTAATTAATTATCTGTATATATGTTGTTTTTCATGTCATGTGTAGTATGACAGACCTACAGCTCTAATTTCTTGATTGATTTCTTGATTTACTTCTTTTAGGTTGTACTTACAGTCCCCTCTTTTTCGCTATCTCTCTTTTTTAGACTGTGCCAAGATCTGTTTAGTCACGTTTACTTTGTCAATTGTTCTTTGACTTAGTGTAATGTGTTTTATTAAGCTGCATTATGCTGTTGATAAAATGGAAAACTCAATAAGAAACTTGAATCACAAAATATGTCATAATAATAATAACAATAATGTCATAAAACTGTTTCTAATCTTTAATTCTTAAGGCAGAACCCTTCATGCGAGATGACATGGCCACATTGTCAGCTCTGCTTCTATGTTGCTGCTTGCAACAATAACTACTGATTATTGGACTAATGCACTGCAGAACTCCTTTGTGTGCTTGCGTGGGTGTAAACGTGTGCTGGGACACATGTCACACAGCTAGATAAAGGTTAGTACTAACAGAATACCACACCGCATTAAGGAGACTGTTTCCATAATAGACTCTAAGCTCCTGGCCATTCCATCAAAGTCCCATCTCCCTTATCTTTCTTTCAAGCGCTTTTGTTCGCTGATAAACAACAGAGGGATGAACGAAACAGGGGGATAAATCTGATACGCTGTTGTCCTGCGGGACTGGGAGCTGAATTGCGAGTGTATCTCTCTATTTTCCCTGTCTATTCCTTCTCTGCCAGCTTAATTTAGGTCCTGGTGGCGACAGAAAGCAGGGAGCTGTGCACCCTAAATGATGCGATTGTTGAATCAGATACAGGGACAACAATGCACAACAATTACCTGATCAGCAGACAGCCCCCCAACCCCCCCAACCCCCCCACCTGAGACGCTGACAAGAAAGCTAGGACAAATACTGCAACAAATTCAGTCTCTGAATGTGTAATGCTTGGACTAGACACAACAGAGGCTTTTTCATTGTAATGGAGCTTGACTGGAAGTTTATCTATAACCTCAGTGTCAGGCCTTCTTGCTGTGCTGTCCAAATAAAGGACGATAGAAATATGAAGGGATAAGAAGAGGATATGGGAAGATCTTTGCAGCCTGGATGCAACAGGTCACATAGCTTAAGAAAAGAAGTAGGCAGAGGGATCAGAAGGAGAGATTTACTTGGTGGCTGTTTTGAGAGCAACATAGATCGTAAAGCTGATGCTTTATCTGCAGCTGAGGAAGCAGCGAAGAAGAGGAGGATGAGGATAAAAATGGGATGAGGAGGTCAAGAGCAGGTGAGGAAAACAAAAGGTAATGTAGCTGCAGCATTTAAACCTTTTCTGTAAAGGCAATAATCAGCCGTTGCCTGCAGACTGGGCGCTCCAGCTCTGGAGATCCTAATTCTTCTCTTTAGCAATCAGAGTATCATATGACCCATCACTCTCTAGAGGATGTGAGGCCCTCTCAAAGGCCCTTTCATACCAATGACCCCCCTCACCACCTAACTTATATGCGAGTCACATGTCAGCTGTCTGCGCAGGTTTCCACTTAGACTACACACAATTCAGCCTTGTAATTTAATTGTAAAAGCTGCCGCCTTCTGTTTGCCCTCATCTCACGAATTCCTCTGTATTACAACCTGGGTCTTATGTTTTTTGTGGTTCTGGACTTCAGTTCTATTGGCTGTGATAACAATGAACTCACCAAAGTAATGAGATGAGATCTGGGAACATAGTGGCACTGCTGCAACAACATCAGATGGGGCAAGAAACAGTCAGATGTAGATGTAGTCAGATGATCAGGCAGGTTGTAGACATGCGAACATAGTGAATACTATGTAGAAGAAAGTATATGACAGAAGGACTGACAACAAAGCTCAGCATTTATACTAAGGACAAAGTCCACTGAGAATTGTAAACAACGGAAGCCAGGTAAGTCTCTGTGTAGGTGCACAATACTATAGGATATGCCTTGTACATTACAACCCCCAGAGCAGTTGCAGTTTGGCTACGTTTAGCCACCAAAACTACATGGTTAGGTTCAGGCACAAAAACTATTTGGGGAAGAAAAGATTGGTTTGGGTTCAAATAACTGTATTCCAGGAAGTTATATCAGGGAATGTGTCGTGTCGTGTAGTGAAGTGGGTGTGTCATGTCATCTCTGAGGCTACAGATAGATCCTTCTTGTTGATGTGGCTTTGTATGATGAGTAAAAACAGCTGACACTTTTCCAAAGGTCAGCAGACCAGTCTTCTCAGTCTTCAGACTGTGGTGGAAACGCAGATAAAAACAGGCTGAAGGAAACTTTTAGTTTCTTTAAAAGTGGATCCTGGGACAGAAAGTTGCGGGCACTTTGGATGACAATATGGCTTAAGTATGATGGGTCAACCAAACATTAAGAGGTCGGTCTGTAAACTTTGAAGGTTGTTTATAGTTAACAATTGGGTAACATTTTAGCATTCACCTTAGTTTTGTCTTAAAAATGTATTTGACTTAGATGATCATAACATTATTATCATCTGTACCTATAATGGCCAAAACTCTGAAGCTCAAAAACCCAGGTTATTTGAAAACAGTGTTTCCCTTTATGGACGACCTGCATCTCCGTCATTGGTTACTCTGTAAACCAAAAGATTTTCACTATGTTGCCATCTTGACTCTGCTGAGGGAGTTAGTTTAATCAGGGGCTCCGGAAGGAAAGTGACCCTCCCTCAGGAACGCTGAATTCTTGAGAATGCAGCATGTCACTACAGTTAGTCAATGTAATCATTTTATAACCATATAAAGTAGTAGTAGTATTTCAGCTTCCCCAACTGCATGTTCAATAAGCCAATGATGTTTCTGTGGTAGAAAAAAATAAACACAATCACCAGTATTAACATATGGTCTCAACCTCCTCTAATTTCTCACGTTCTTGCATGTTCTCCCTGTAGAATAGATGTTAAATTAATAGAAGTGGATGAAAAACCACATGAAACTTATTACTCTGCTGTTCCCTCACTGTTATTGCCTCTCTGAAGTCTACAAAACCTATTATAAACTTATTTTACCTTCGCTGTAATCTTGGACAAATGTGTTTCTGAATGAATCTTGCATGTCTCTATTGCACTGTATGATTCTACTGTGGGACTTTTTGTTCTCTCTCCCAGAAGGTTTGTTTTGGTTCAGCCTTTTTCATCACCCTTTGTGTCCATGTTCTCATTCTCCTCACCCTTTGAACGTCCCGCTCTCTGTTTGTCCCTTTCCTGTCTTGCCTTACCTTTTGTCTCAGCACTTCTCTTTTATTGTTCTCCCCTCATTTTCCTGCCCCTCTCCTCTACTGTACAGCTCTCACCAGCAAAATGTCCCCTTTCCACACATACATCCTTCCCACTGACCCTTCTCCTACCCCTTTCCATCCATCACTCTCCCTCTCTAGCGTCACCTCTCCCTTGCTGCCTCCCTCCAGAGATAATTACTACAAGCTTCGTGAAGATCAGCTTGTATTTAAACAGCTGAATAAGCAAGGCCCGCGGCTGCTGACAGTCGCTATTCAACAACAGTCAAATGAAACGGCAGAGCAGGAAATAATAGTTTGTGTGCAGCATTATAGGGGACATTTAAAAACATCGCCCCGGACCAATTGGTGCTTTCTTATTGTGTCCCTGGCAGTGAGCAACACTTGTGGGGAGAATCCATCTGTATGTGGCCTCTGCCATCTATTGTGGCCACACACTCAAGCTGATATACTGTACGCACACATTCAGATCATTGCTAATTAACCTTTTCATCTCCGCTAGGATGCCCATGTCCCCGGCTGACATTACTGTCTTCGAGAGGCTGTAGCGGGCTCAGTTTTATAGCTAGAGTAAAGATGGGCTAAATAATGAGAAAATGAGCTCTATGGGTACTGAAGAGTTTCCCCTTTACAGACATGCCCACTTTATGCCAATCCCATGCATTTTGGGCAAACACCATGTGATTGTTTGTATGCACTGAAAATATGTTATTTCTGCCTGTTTCAAAAATTGTGTAGTTTAATATTCCTGCTTACTGGGGTTCCTAAACAGCATTGGAATTGCATAAATTGGGTATGACTGAAAAGCTGAGACCAGGGCAGAAATTTCATGGAGGCCATAAAGGCCACTGTTGCTGTGCCCCCTCATTTTGGCCTTTTATTTGCCCTGAGGCCACTGCGGCTCTGATGCCTCACTGCCCCAGCTGATTTCACAGTTTTCTCTTTTGCCTCCTTCCTGTCAGTACAGTTTTTAGACACCGGCATCTTATTTGAGAATTTAAATTCTTATTGGACAACATCAAGTGAGACACTGTGCAAATAACCAGTAGTGGGTTCCATTTCGAGTCTGTTAAGAACAGCTGAAAACTGGGTTATCTATGACAGTTTGATAAATTAGCAATTGAACAAGACAAAAAACTCAACATATAACGCATTGCTCATATAGTTTCACATTGACTACAGTGTTACAAGCCAAGTATTATAGACAAATGTTGGTGATGTATATGTTAACAAATGTAATGTTAGTTCCCATGATTTCACATCCACATTTTCAAGAGTCCAGTGGCTCTGATTATACCAGGGCTGAGCGTGTGTGAACTTCTGACACAGAGTTATGACAGACATGACAGAGCATGTGAATGGCCATCATATACTTATATTATAATGTTGTAAGCCATTATACACTCTAAACTTTATGATTTATGACTAGAAAAACTTGACACACAGCCCTGAGCTGCATCTCAAATTAATATTCAGGTTCCCAGCTTTCAGATGATGTATATTATGATGTTCATATCTATGTGGCATATTCTGTTGACCTGCTATCTTCCCCTAAAGATCCCCTACTGCGAGGGGGGAAGTAGAAGAGGTTAATGTCCAACGAGTGTCGCATGTATTCAGACAAAACCACTGCATGAAAAATCCCCCAAATTGTCATATATAGAAGAATATGTACAGATCCACTTAAATATGTCATGTATATACTGTGGTTATGTGCATATGTTTTAACACTTCAGGAGATTTTTCAGCCTGTTGTGAAGTGTAAGAAACAGACACACACACACACACACACACACATACCTGCTTCATTATAAGTGGCAGATAGCTTGTCCAGCATTTCTTTGTCCAAAGACAGGATCTGCTGCTCCAGGATGGATGGATAGGACAGGCCGCCCCTCTCCTTTTTTTCATCTTTCTCCTTGTCTTTTTCTCTGTCTCGCTCTTTCTCCCGTTCGTAGGCCAGTAGCTGCTGGCGGAGAGCCTCAGGCAGGTGGGCCTTGGCAAAGTCAGCAGCAGCCTGATAATGGAGAGCAGAAGGAGACAAAAAGTGTTAGATGTTTGCAGATAAAAATGAGTTTGGTCAAAAACACTATCAGAGGTGGAACAACCAAATATATCCTGTTCCGTTCTTTTAATGTCTGTGATGCTGGCTACTGCTGAGTAAATTAATTAAGGGACAAAATTAATAAAAAATCATTATGATAGTAAAGATTTATTGCATTTCTAAACAAAATTTCCAAACATTCCTTTAGTTGTGAGAACAGCTTGTAGACAGACAGAAAATGGGGAGAGGGTGGGTGGGAAGAGATGCAGCAAAGGGCGTGGAAGGGGAGTGGAAATTTGAGATGTTTTGGCTTTTGAACTGTTTTCATATTTATTTTATTTTTCTTTAAATAAAAAAAACAATCATGCTAAGCTTAGTGTTATCCCTCTTTTTACAAATCATCAGAAATATGTGCCGAATCATTTAAATGAGGCAAAAGTGTCTGCTACACTTGGTAATGAGCAGCATCAGTTTCTGATTTAGAAATCTGTATCATATCTTGCAAAATAGCATTTTTTTTCCCATACGTGAAATGGTGATTAATATGCATTGTCCCTGATAAATAAATCCTTTTTTTGGCACCAAATGCATGACTGCAATGCACTGTGGGCGACATACCCCTTGAAGTGATCATCAATGTTGACTCACTCCCTCAGCCTCCCTCTCGATCTCACCAAGTTCACTTCAGTTTCTCAGACAAATGGAACGACACTTATGATGGCGCCGGGGATTCCCCTGAGGGCAAGTGCTGAGGGGAAGTCAGCGAGGGCATGTTTAACAACTAATGAAAGGCAGCCGAGGTGTAAGACTGCAACTAATGACAGGTTGGTACTGGTGAATGTCTTGGCATTTTTGCTAACAAAAGGAATTAAACTGTTTATTGATTGATTGTTGCTGATTGATTTTCTGTTCATCAGATATTCATTCCACTTACAGAGGTGTAATGAAAACCTGGCAATCAATAATTAGGTTAAAAGGGGGTAATTCTTCTGGGAGAGACATTACAGATACATTAGAACATTATTGATACAGAATATTGTATCATTATTTTGATGCATCTTTAAACTAGGGCTCAGCAACATACATGTTTGGTACACACCTGATAATTTATTTATTTTTTTAAAATCACATCATCATCATGTATCACTATTCCTACCATTCCTACTTAACTACTGCCTCAACCATTTTTTGGCATATTGTCCAGCCTGACTAGAAACATGCACACACACTCGTAGTGTACTTGGCGAGTGACACACACATCAGTGGCTACAGTGGCAGTAACCTCCTCGTCCTTTCTGCCTTGCCGAAGCAGATAAATCACAGATAAACAAAGATAAAGAAAGAAAAAGTGCATTGGCAATCAAAGCCACACATGCTCACTCTCACACACCCCGCTGTGGGATAGAGCTGAGCCAGAGAAACTGTATCCTCACCTCTATCCATTTTACTCCGAGGGTAACACCAACTGAACCTTTTTTTTCCCTCCGCACATACATCCCCACTGCTGTTTCACAGCAAATAATGCCTCCCTCCCCCTGACTCGGTGCCAAACAGGGAAGACAAGCCAGTCCAAGGTCACGGAGTTCAAAAAGTTCCAAGTACAAATGTCAGATAATATTCTGCTGACACGATGCCACTGATCTGCAGCATCCCAGATTCACAGAGCTCAGATTTCATACACACAGAAACACCTGCAGGAATTAAAAAGCAGTGGATTAAGAGAACAGAGTGAGACTGCAGGAGAGAAAAAGTTTGCAATTTCCTGGCACTGAATGGAATGCTTTGAGGTCAAATGACAGAGACCCATAGATGAACCCCATGTCTCCAGTGTGTCCCCATTTAGCTCCGTCTCCTATCTATACCTCCCTCTGTTTCTGCTCTTGGAAATTACTTTCAAGGACTCAGATAACCCTGCCTCCTCCTCCACTTCTTCCCTACACATGAAAACAACTCATCCACTCCTCTCTTGTTATATCTCGTCAGTGTTATTGAAGCTTTCCTCTGCGATCTCCGTCACTCTTCCCCTATCTTCTTCTTCTTCAATGAAACCCAAACCAGCTTCCAGCTTCCAAAAGTCCCTTTCTCTCTTGCTCGCTCTTCCATGGTGATACTCAGTCCAAAATCACCATGGATTGTTCTGACACTCTCCTTTGTCTTGTCTGAAGACAAATCGCAGTTGACATACCTTTATCCTGCGGTTACCATGCAGTGTGCAGGAGTCATAAACAGGGAGACTTTTGTCTGCCTGGCTTATAATGGGCCAATTACCTAGCAGTTCAATTGTCTGCCTGTCAGTCCTTCACAAAGCAATGGGGTCACAAAATTGTTTATTCCTCCAAAGAATTTGACTGCACATGCACATGTATGTACCAATCAGTCTTTGAGACCAGTGGTGGAATGTTAGGGCTGCAACTAACAATCTTTCTCAATTAATCTGTTGAACATTTTCTCAATTAATCGATTAGTTATTTAATCTGTACAATGTTGATCAGTATTTCCCAAAGCCCAAAATGTCTTGTCTTGTCCACAACCTAAAGATATTCAGTTTACTGTCATAGAGGAGTAAAGAAACCAGAAAATATTCATATTTGAGAAGCTGAAATCAAAGCGTTTAGGCACCTTTTTCTTAAAAAAAAAAAAGACAAAAAGATTAATTATTTGTCAAAATAGTATGACAATTAATTAAATAGCTGAAAACTTATTGATCAATCGACTTATGGTTGCAGCTCTTCTAAGTACTAGAGTTGTTACAATACCAGAATTTTAAACCTCTATACAATACTAGTACAACAAACACTCGATATTTCTTTTGATACCACAGCAAAAAGAAAACAAAGGCCTAAGCACACAAAATAGGCTATTTTTCAACCTGCACACAGTGCTGGTAAAGAAAGGCACTGAATGCTTACTGGTTTTGCTGCAAGCCAAATGTCAGTTATGAAAATAAGGACTGAACTGAACTGAGGTCTTGAATGAGCACTTGATCAGTTTTCTTTTACAACTTTGATGCTTTCGATAATATAATTTATGGATATTGTATCATTTTAAACAAACCTTACTAAGTACATTAACTGAGGTACTGAACTTAAGCACAAATTTGAGTTACTTGTACTATACTTGAGTATTTTAATCTCATTATGCTACTTTATACTTCTTTTTTGCTACAATTCATAATAATATTGCAATTTCACATTTTATTCACTACATTTACTTGACAGCTTTAGTTACTAAATACTTTACAAATTAAGATTTTTGCACACAAATAATATGAAAATGCACAAGAACTGCTGATTAATTGATTAATCCTTAGCAAGAAAGTAGGAGATCAGGTGTGCTGGGTGTCAGTGTGCCATTTCAAATCAATCCACAAAACAAATCTGTATATAAAGCTGTTTTTAATTCTTGATTCCAATGCTTTTAATCTTTCTTTAATTGTTTTGTTTTTTTTTACTTATTAATTAACTTTTTAATCCGTCTCTTTTGTTTGTTTTGTCAGTTTGACTAATTTTCATTGTTCTGATACTCATTTGTAATTGCCCCTGCAATACTTTGCTAACTGACAATGTCTCCTTTCCCCATGTTTTTCATAGCTTTGCTTGTTTGTACAGCACTTTGTAACTCTGATCAGAAAAGTGCTATATAAACAAATAAAGTTATTAATTAATTGTTAAGTTTTTTGGAAATCCTTTAATCATTTTTTATGCAAAAATGACAAACATTCCATGATTCCAGTTTCACAAATGAGAGGATTTGCTGCTGTTCCTTTTAATTATTTCAATAATTTTAATTCATATTTAACTCTTTTGAGGTTTGTACTGTTGGCTGGACAAGACAAGCATTATTAAGGGGTCACTCTGGGCTCTGGCTAATTGTAATAGGTATTTATTTCTATTTTTTTAATTTTTACAAACCAAAGAATAAATCAATTAATCTGCAGATTAATCCACACTGAAAATATTTATTAGTGTAAGTTAAAATGTAGCTCTACCTCAGCCAACTACAACTATAAAATCTTGCTTTGACGTTAATGCGTGAGAAATACTAATTTAATGATACACTATATAATAGTTAAAAAGTCACAGGGGCCATTTTCTGCACCAAGCACAGTACATTTTCCTTATTGTACTCAAATACTTTTAGTTACATACCATTTTCATGGCAGGACTTTTACTTGTAATAGAGTATCTTTACAGTGTGGTATTAGTACTTTTACTTAAGTAAAGAATCAGAATACTTCTCCACTACTGTTTGAGACTGCATGCAATTCTTAGCTTGGGAACAGCTGTTGGCCTTGACAGAATGGGGAAGTGGAGGTTAAGTCTTGATTATCTGACGATCTAACCTGCTGGCTAACCGGATCGACACCTGGGTGCAGCATCTGCACCAGCTTAGAGGATGAAAGGACGGACGGGTGGATGAGGGAGGGATAGCACGGATGGATGGGGATGAAGGCTGTGGGATAGAGGGATGAAGACAAGATGGCAAGGATCAAGGATAGTAATACAGGAGGGAACAAAATGGAGGGTGAGATTAGTGGTTGGCATAAGAGCACATTAAGGAATGCAGGAGGAGCTGTAGGATGAAGTGTGTTTTATGGGAGATTTATTGTAGCTGAGAGAGACACAGAGGGGTCAGAGCTGCAGGCAGCAAGAACTAAAAGTTTCACTCATAAACACACTGTTTCATAGTGCCACTGGTGGTCAAAACTCCACCAAATTTAAGCCTATTTCCTGAGGGAAATGTCTGTTTGGTTAAGCTGCTAAATGCTCCACAATGTTTATCAGGTTGTTTATAACTTTATCTGTCTGCTGTTTGGTGCTGTGCTTTAGCTGTGGAGCTCTTTCACTGAAAATATGTTTCCACTATTGTTGGCGTTGATGACAGAGGTATGAATTAATCAAAAAAGGTAAAGCTGGAAGCAGTAAAACAAAACAATTGGCTGAAAATGGCAGAATTAGGGAGCTACTAACAATTATTTTCATGGTTGATTAATCTGTCTATCATTTTCTCAATTAATCTATTGACTATTTGGTTGATAAAATGTCAGAAAATGGTGAAATATATTGATCAGTGTTTCCCAAAGCCCAAGATGGCATCCTCAAATGTCTTGTTTCGTCCACAACCCAAAGACATTCAGTTCGAGGACTGTATCCATGTCCATGACTCAAAACACTTAAGTATCTAAGTAGTTGACAACTCTTATAATAATCGTTGCAGCTTTACTGCAGAACTGAGTGATGATTATGTGTGGCTTGGGTTTAACACTGTGAGCGACTCCTTTCATATTACATGTCATTGATTGTTATTGCAAAAGCATGATTTGATCATTGTAACTAATAAAGCTGCAACTAAGGTTATGTCATCAATTCTTTCTTAGATTAATTAGTTGACTGTTTAATTTATAAAATATAAGAAAATAGTGAAAGAATAGTGTAAAACTTATGGTTTTGTCTGATTCCAAAATACAGAGATATTCAATTGAAAATGATATGAAACATTTTGTGAAACTAGAACTAGCAAGTGTTTGCCATTTTTGCTTGATAACTGACCAGGTCCAGATAGGGTTACTGGTTGTCCTACTTTAATTGGGGCTGCACAGCATTTTTATGTCCCACACATTGAGACCATGTCCCACATTTTGATTGAGTCTAGTTTTCTAAAGTCATTGCAGGAGAGATGCTTTTCCAAAAACTGGCTTTTATTTAACAGGGACAATTGAGTCACCACAAAGTCACAAGTTACGCAGATTTAGGCGGAAACTTCCACAAAGAAAAGGAAAAGCTACAGCAAAGACTTGGAAGAAACTGATCTATTGTATTGTGTGCTACTGAATCAACCAGAGGGCAAAGTATACAGATGTTATGAGCTAAGGGGCAGAATAGAAATGTTTGTTTTTCAATATCAAAATTTTAGACTACCTCTCAGCATTGGTAACGTGTCCCACATTTATTGTCAGAATATGGCAGAAATAGAAATGATATTTGACACTCGACCACGGGAAAAGGTCGAATCATACACTTTTAGAGACTGTTTATAATGATTCATATTTCCAGAGACACTGCACATCACATGACAGTCAGTCTCTGAGTTTTATTTCAGCATCGTTGCTGCACTGCATATAAAAATAGTCAACAAAATACTTGTTGAAGTAAACTTTAGCTAATATAATAATAAATAAGATGTTAAACCAAAATGAATAGAACCCCTGAAAAATGCACAAGCACCATGTGAGTATTTATTTAAATTAACATTGTTCACATAAGAAACTGTACCTGAAAACTGTCCTTTCAAAACCCAGACTGCATACAACAGTGGTGAATAAAAAAAATAATAATTTAAAAAATCTATACTTTTTGAAGAGCTACATCTAGTTATTCCCGCTCATCAAGTAGTTAATAATAAATAAAAAGAACATATAAATATGTGCTGCCCTCTCCTGACACTGTTTTTTGAGTTTTGAACCTTTGAGGCTGCTGTAGCTGGTCAGTGTGGATCGTTGCAGATGAAGAGAAGTAATGTGAAACCAGCAGCATTAGGTTGTTTCCACAGCTCAGAAGAAATATATACCTGAAAGTCTGAGCACACTTGGCATTTTATGTTAAGCATGGATCTGCTTGTTACGATATTATGACTGTGATAGCAATGCTAATTTCTATTAGCGCATCTATGGAATTCCCATAATGTGTTAGCATCAAGCTAAAAGACCGAGCAATTGATTCAGGAATTGTAAAAAAAAAAAAAAAAAAAAAAAAAAAAAAAAAAAAAAAAAAAAAAAAAAAAGAATCATGAAAAGAGAATTGATTTTTTTCTCCTACCCCTACTGAAAATAAGAAATGTTTTTGTTACCTTCGAATGAGCCATTTATATCTAGAGAGGGCACAGGTCCTCCTCCATGAAGACAGCTATGTTTCTACAGTAACCCAGAACAGACAAACCAAACACTGGCTCACTGGCTTATTTCTTGGCCACCCTAGCCTCCCCTACATGCTTGGAAGGGAAAGGGAGACAAAGTATTTACAATCTGCAACCTCACCACTAGATGACACTAAATCCTACACACTGGTCCTTTGAAGAATATTATCAAAATTGTCAATTTCCTCTGAACGGCCAATAATTTCAACCCTTATTACAAAAAAGAGAGTGTATATTTTCTTGCAGTGGAGAAAATGATTACTGTGACTCCCAGTCCCAACACAGGAGAGTTGGCTCAGAGTGCAATCAGTCATGGCTGTACAGAGCGTCACATTGGGCTCTCCTTCACACCAGACTTCACTTGTGCCACACATGCAAGCAGAAAGGTTTGTATGCACATACAGTAAGTACACAAACCCCCACACACACACAACACGCAAGCCTGCCTATCTCAACAGGGCCACCTACACACTTTTCACCCTTTGCATCATCTACCCAAACACTCCCTCCTGACTGCTAACTGTGAGCCACTCAGACGCACAGTCCAACAGAAATAGTCGGGGCTTTTAAACACTTCCATCCATCATATCGCCAGGCCGGCAGAAATGAGGAAAGTCATCCGAGTTTTCCTTTAGAATCACCCTGAGGGAGTTTCATAACCGAAGTAGAAAAATCTCTTTCTGCGGTCTCTCTGACAGATCAAGCAGGCAGATGGAGAGAAGAAGAGAAAGGCAAATGGAGGGGGGGACTGAGGAGGAGTGTAAGAACCATTCATTAGCATCACTCAAGCACATCATTAAAGTGAAAGAGAGAGAGAGAGAGAGAGAGAGAGAGAGAGAGAGAGAGACAGTCCCCCGGTTTAGAGACGGAGCCGCAGATAAGTGACAGAAAACCATCAAAGCAATGAAGTACAGAGAAAGCAGTGGATGCTACAGAGGAGGGAGTCTGAGGGAAGAGCGTTTCAAAATATTTCTCTTTGTTGTCTTAATTTCCAATTCACACGGTGTAAATTGTGATCACAAGAGTACAAATACATCAGCAATTTTTACTTCCACTGTTGTATGCAATGACAAGACATTGCTATGTGCTTAATCCTACAGACAGGTAGGATATAATTACCAGCCGCGACAGCGTCAACACAGGTGTCGCTAGTCTCTGGTTTGTCTGTTAGGAACCATGCTGGTAGACCAGAGAGACGGGTGATTTTTGTTTTTGTTTTTTTGAAAAACAAAAAACAAAAACAAAACTTTTTTATTTACAAAAACCCAAAGAAGTAATCAAATACATCTGATAGTAATTCCGGGCCAACAGAAAAGAGGTATACGTAACAAAACTACCTAACCAAAATAAGATGAGGGAGAAACCTATATAATGTCTGATCAGGCCATTCACACACACAGGGGACAAACTAAGACATAACCATTTAAGCAAACTACAGTAACTACAAAACACATAGTGTGACCCAAAGGCCTTTTCATACTGTCTTGTGGTAAGTTGCTGCCTATATTCATTTCAATGAGTGGAGCAGAGGGGAATGAGTTTCGATTGCAGGTAGGGGTAAGAAGCGTTTGCCGCCCTCGTGAATGCGCACTTAAGTTCTCTTGTGTAAACATGAAGGGGCTATTATTGTGATTTTATAAACGATACCCAGCCCTCCTTATGTCTGAGTTCCTGGAGCTGTACAACAGGGAAGTAGCCACATACAATGACAACCAGAAGAAAAACTGGGCATGGGACAACATTTCCAACAACCTAGTTTACATGTTGTTTTAGGTGGGTTTTATCAGTGCTATGATGTTTACCTGCCCAACATCGCAGCCTTGGGCCACAGCAGCAGTGGCCGCTTTTAGATGCTTTTTTGGGAGAACACTCTTGCAGGTAGACATATGTTAGTGTTGTTATTGTGCAGCAGAAAAAACCTCAACATTAACTAAGGAAACAGTCATCAAAGAAATAATGGAAAAAAATCAAACTAGAAAACACCTCACCCCTCGCCATGATGCAGGGAGAACAGTCCAATGAGTAATCAACACCATTTAAGCAGGTCTGCAGCTGATTAATTAATAAATTAACGCCATGAAAATTAAATAATTTAGGTTAATATAGCCAAATTTTTATTATAGCCAAATTGACAAAGAAAGTAAACTATACATGTGCGCTCAAAACAGACTCAAAACCATGCTATGGAAAAATAGATATATGCCAGAGGTGAAGTGTTTCGTTTCACAATGACATTGCAGAGCTCAGTGTGTCCACAGGGCAGAGGAGTGTATGAGCACGGAGTCCTAATTTCATTATCTCACACCTCAGCTTTGTATGTGTCAAGGCCTCTCCAAGTATAGGCTGTGAGTGGGAGTGTGTGTGTTTGTGTGCCTGTGTGTGTGTGTTAGCACAATGTTGTCACTGCATCATAAATAGAAACCATCTCATTTGTACTTAAGAGGAATGTGAGTGCAGGAAAACAACACTGGTGTAAAGTGCATCCAAACCCACAGCAGCACACAATCAGCATTTGAAAAGTTGATATTGGAAGTTGATTCTTGACCTTGGAAACAGCAAAACACTTGCAGCTAAATTTTATTTTAGGCTTGTAGTTGTTTTGGAGCTCAGCTATAAAGTCAGCAGTGATGGAAAGTCCTTAAAGGCCTGAGAAAAGTATAAATTTAAACATGTTAATTCCATGATAACTGAGCAAACGCCATCTGCTGAGGAGGAACAATGCTGACAGTCTACTATGTAAAACATAACAAACAACATAAACAAACATGATCTTGACAGCTGAGTATGACAGCTGTAATTGAAATGAATCAAGTCGAGGCTTATAGCCATGTCACCCCTGATGTTGTCATACTTGATCAAACTTTAAAGACACTGTTTCACTTTAGGTTTTAACATTACATTATACTGTTATATGTGGCTGGTTTTGACATTGGCTGTCATGAAGCCATTATAAGTGTGTCATGAATACTTTTCTTGACCTCACGTGAGGTGGTACATTTTGGACTTGTCATAAAGATGTCATTAAGTGACATGCAAATATGACCAGCTTAATGACAGAATACAGTACTGAGGTGATTTAGCTTCCAGAGTTAGCTTATGGACAGAGCGGTTAGCTAGTTTACTTTCAACTAAAGAGGGCTAACCACTGTCTGCTGTTAGATATAGCTGGCATTAACTAGTTAGGACATTTAGCCATGGAGCTAACCCCCTAATTAGCTGACTTGGTGCTCAAAGATCCAAAAAAATATATTCCAAAAATTCCAAACCAATGTCTCTTAAAAATTATGACCTGGTTAGTCAAGAGAATCCACATATCTTGCTGTGAGCAGTTTCATGCAGGAACTACTTTCTTTCAACCCTTTCAATCCTCAAACAAATACAACTACACCGAAAATCTATTTGTAGATCTGTTTCACTTGATTTTACAAAAACAACTGTAAAACGGCATCTCAATAACATGCTTCCTGTGTGGTGTGAGCCTGGAGCCAGATTGGACGTATTTGCGTGGCCTTGAAAATACCCCTTCGCACCCAAACACACAGATTTTACCCAGGCATCCCAAAACTATTTCATTCTCCCAGCCTTTAAATCTCACCCAAAACCACAACACACAGTCTGAGCACAGATGGGCTCATGGATGGAGGGCAGAGGAGGGGTGACCGTGGTGTTGGTTCTGGTACTGAGTGAACTTCAAATCTGCCAACACGCACGCGCGCACGCACACGCACACACACACACACACACACACACACACACACACACACACACACACACACACATACACAAATAGCTCAAGAAACCCTCAAAAATAAACCACTCTGAGCAACATTCATATTCAAATACCAGTCATGTCTCAGAGGGTACATGTAATGGCCAACACTGCGCTGTGTGGCTGACAGTGTAGAGAGGACAGAAATGACTTCTGTGAAGTGAATGAAGATTTCAGAAGCGAAACGCAGAGCTATAAAAGTGGATCAGGACTGGAAAGTTGAATAGAAGTCCATTAAAAGTGGCAGGAAATGCTTCAGTGCCTTCAGCCTTCAGAGAGAGACATGAAATACTGCCTCTTGGCTAAACAGAGTCAGGCCCGGCTCTTTTCTCTCCCTCTCTCTGACTGTGAAAGAATGAGAGGTGTAAGGCTGGTGCGATAAGAACATCTGGTAGCCATGGTTACAGCTGCCAAAGCCTCCGATTGGCTGAACATCTGTCCCACCTCAGCAGACGTCTCATTCTGAGTCCCCTCAAACTTGTGGTAATACACAAAGACCTGCCCCCGAGGACAACAGACCGCCGGTTGTTGGCTCATTCGGCTGCCAATAAAGCAGATTTTACAGCAAAGGTGACCGTCTAGCGACTCCAAATCCACCACTCACACACAGGCAGGTACACACTCACACTCGGACACACAAACAGAGACAGATCTTGCCCCTCTTTACTCATAAAGTGAAGGGAACTATTACGGATGTGATTCACATTCAGGCAGTGAACACACTCAGAGCCATCAGTCTGCCTCCCTGCTTGCAATACACACAACGTCAGGAGTAAGATCTCACTGCGTGTCCTTCCTGTGACAGCCAGCTCCATTAGAGGAGGTGAAAACTCATATTAAACCTAAACAGTCTATTAGAAGGAGGCCGGCTGGTTGATCCATAGCTTCCTATAGCCTAACACCGTAGTAAGAGCACCCTGTCAGTGTCTACGACCTGGGCACCCACTCAATAATAGACTGATGTTTAGTTTATAGAAAAGAGGCTCAGCATCATTTCCAAGGCTCTGCGATGCCAGAACATGATTCATATAACTGCTGAAGTATGCAGGGATGAGAGCAGCTTGTATTACAGCCTGACTGGTGCTGGATATGTTCTGGTGATACCGATATTGATATTTAAGTAACAGAACCCCCCCCCCAAAAAAAATGCAGGTAATAAAGTTTTGCTTGATATTAACTCTGCAGAGAGGAGTACCAGCACGGAAGCTAAGTAATCAAATGTTGTCGTCAGATGCCTTTTCTGATGACCGCCTTTATATCAGACAAATATTGCTCTCTTGCGCTCAACCAGGCTCCTCTGGCAAAAATTTTACACAGGAGTTGCTGGACATTGGTGAATCCAATCTGTCCTTTTCAAACACAGATGTGACACAATTTACACAAACTAAACGTTCGAGGCAGCAGTAGACCAGCACCTCCCGTGTTCTGCAACGTACGTATAATTGCTGATTTTTCCAGTGGAGTCTGGTTGGTTTAGAGACATATTTGGCTTATATGGCAGTGGTTCCCTGCTGGAAAAGGCTGTCTGGCGGGAAGGTAAAGCAGTGAAAATATTCTAAATATGGCATACAAACTGATACAGATTTTTTTAGATGGACCTTTATTTAAGTGGCTAAAATACATTTTCTTATTGACCCTGTGCACAGCAGTACTCTGCTTCGCCAAACTGGGGGTGTGCCCACCACCATCTACTGAAGATAATACACAGAGTATCAACAGGAACCTCATACAACCCTCCATCAAATAATCCAAACAACTCCTTTAAATTAGTTTTTTTTTTAAATTTTGGGACCAAAATATCTGCTGAGACAGACATTTTGCATGTATTTATGTACTAAGCAAAAAGATATTGCCTGATGAGCTCAGTAATTCAGCTAGGGCTGTGTGCTGCAGCTTTGTACTTACAGTAGAAGAAATAAATTATAATCATGTTGTGAAAAGCAGACATTTTTAAAACCTCGACAAACCACATCTCAAAGACACGGTTACTAGCTTGCTTGGCTGTGATGTGTTCTGCTAGCTTACATGTATGTGTATCAGTGTGTTGCAAACAAGAGCTGCAGTGCTTTGTGGTGGAAAAACTGTGTTTTGACAATGCCTTTTCTGAATTACCTAGAATGTATGCCTATAGTTTATGTGTGAGCAACATGGTTTCCCTTCTGTATTCACCTGATAACAGCAAGAAAAGTGCTGCCATACACAGCAAAACAAGAGAGATGACTGGAAATGTTAAGTTGAAAGGTGCAACATCCAGGGACCCTTGGCTTCTTTTTAAACACACAGACACACACACACACACAATGCATGCTACATATTACACACACACACACACACACACACACACACACACACACACACACACACACACAAAGCACAGTGTAAATGTGGCACCCATGAAATGTAAGCCCTAACACTGTAATTTCTCATGTGATAATCTACATAGGTCTATAGCAGCAGTATTGCAGAAGAATATGTGTGTGTATGTGCATATTCGTGTGTGTCACAGACAGATAGACAGAAGAAGTTATTACATTCGGCCTGGGTGCTCCACACGTCACATGCCTGTCTCACAGAGCGGAGGGGCGGCAATTAGAATAACTCCAAGTGGCATAAATCTGCACGGGCCATAAACACCACGGTGAGGGGAAAAGAGTGATGGAAATTTAAAAAAAAATGAAAAGAGGAGGTGAAAGGAAGAGAGCAGAGGTGATAAAACCATTTTAGATGTGCACTCAAGTGAGAAAAATGAGGGAAATGAGAGAGAAAAAGATGGAGAGGAATATGAGGAATCGCTTCCTACCATTTCTTGTAGGTGTGGGACTGATTAAAAATACACAGACACACACACTAGTGGCGCTCACTGACACTTTCAAGCTAAATTTATATGCTCTTTCATACAGCTTTTTGTGCAAAAATTAATAACATGATGACACCAGATTTTTTGAGTGACCACAGTAAGCACTGACGTTAAGTTTAACAAGTCTGGACAACAAGAGAAATCAATTTATCGTGTGACCTTTCTTCCCAGACGGATAGCTCATTTCTAGAGCTCCATTTCTACAATGAATAAAAGAAGTTTCCTGCAAAGCAACACTTCGGCTATGATTAGGGGTAGACATGCTGGAACACGATGTTCCTGTGAGAAGGTGGTGTTTTCGTGTTGTGATCTCAGCACAGACAATGCTTTGGATATACTTTCTCATCTTCCACCTCCAGTGAGTCTATTATTACCAACAGCAACCAGCATCAACCCGTAATCCCACGCCTTTACTCCAGCTGCAAGAAAACAAATGATAATTCTGAATAAATATTACACATTCCTACTATATTACAGAGCAGAGAAGACTTCCCACGAGTCTCTTCTTCCAATTCTTCTTAAGGGAAATACAGACTGATCATTTTAACTGGAAAGGGAGGAGGAGGGACGGGGAGCAGCAGAAACAAATGGAGCAATGTCACCAAGTTGCAGGGTCAACATTTCCACTGCAGATGAGCCTCTGTCTTTAAGGCAGGCAAAATGCATTATTGATTGTTTAGTGCAAGCCAAGGCATTAAACACCAAGAATGATAGTCCTATCTGTCTTTTTAATGCAACAGAATCGGGACATAGTTCTGATCATATTACAGTATGTGACATGAGTTTATTGATCAGTGTAGAGCTGAAATGAGTTGTCAATTAATTGATTACTCCAGGGGTTTCCAAAGTCTGAGATCGTGGGGCTCCTCTCAAACATAGCTTGGAAAAAGGTGCCCACCCTTAGTTTACTTGCTTCGTTTCATTCAATTCCTGGATGGCTATGGGATCGTGATTAAGTTATTTTATCCCACACTCAACTATTGAGCCAAGATATTCCTGTTTTAGATTACATGAAATTTCATAGTTCCACCTTCTCAAATTAAAATATTTGCTGATTTTTCCTGTTTTAAAATGTTTCAAACTGGACAAAATAAGTAAAGCAAGCAAGAAACAAAACAATTTATCTCTTAATGCACAAAATAATTGATAATGAAAATAATGAGCTGCAGAGGAGGACAAGACAACATCAGCTTAAGCTTTTTGAAAGTGTGATGGGCATTTTTCACTATTTTCTGTCATGTCACAGACCAAATAATGTATTTATTGAGAAAATAATGTCCAGATTGGAATGTCACAAGAACCGGTACTTCAGTAACAAGTCAATGCCAAAATTCTGAAAACGTGATGGTACTTTACTGAAGGTACTGGTGGCAGTGGAGATACAATTTTTCCTGATGTGACAGACAGAGCACATATGTCTACAAGTTCTGTAGTCTGTTGTTAAATGACAATGGACGAAGAGAACATGGCAGAGCCACAGCAGCTACACATGTAAGATATAGTGACCTGTGCAGCTGCAGCCACACCTCTGTCTCGACTTGTTGTTAGAAAAACAGTAAATAGAATCAAACTTTTCAGACAAAAGGAGGAGACACTTGTCCAGATTAATCAATAATTCATTCATCAATAAATCATTGCATCACTGATGAAAATCCTGCACTGCTGACTCCAGCCTGCAAAATATGAGGATTTGCTGCTTGGCTCTGGCTTATGTCATTCTAATTACTTTGAAGTTTTGGATTGTTGGGTGGAAGTTTAGCTCAGTTGGTAGAGCGTCCGACCCATGTATGGAGGCTGTTAGTCCTCTGCAGCGGCCGCTGGTTCGATTCCTGCCTTTGGCCCTTTGCTGCGTGTCATTCCCTCTCTTTCTGCCCCCCTTCCTGTCCACTCTTCACCTGCACTGTCAAATATAGGCACAAAATGGCCAAAATAATAACTAAAAAAAAAAAAAGAAGTTTTGGATTGTTGTTTGGAAAAAACAGGCAATTGATATTTTCTGAATATCTATGAACTAAACAACTACTCGATTAGCTGAAAAAAAAAAATCAACAGATAAGTCTATAATGAAAAGAATTGTTCGCTGCAACAACTAAGAAAAGTAATAATATACTGACAAAAACTACAATGGTGGCAATCTGTGTAAAGAATTAATCCGGACTCACATCGACATGTAGACAGCCAATCAATAATGTCTGAATAATGTCAAACCCCAGCGAAAATACTGTTTAGTTCAATGCCTACCATACAGAAAAATGACAGGAAGTAGACTAAATTATTGCACATTTGCAATTTTCTTAAATGAGCAGATGTGAGGCTAGAATGATGACTGCTTCTGTTCAGGACCCAGAAGGTTTGGCTAAGCACTTCTCAGATATCCATCAGCTCACAGATGTCCTTGTGCTGAGGACAGATCCAGCACTATTAAAAGTTTCTGAAACACTTTTGTACATAACAATACGTTCACACAGACTCTGCAGGGCTGCACACACACGTTTGAATCAAAATTCTGGAAAGTGCTGATCTATAGCTGGGAGTGAGAGAAGAGAAGAAGAATGAGACACTAATCAAATATAGATGCTTGGTGTCTCCATAGGCCTGTCCTTTGGCATCTATTAGAATTTCACTTGTCCTTCAGACCCCAACACCTACCTCTGGTCTATTTATACACACACACCCCTGCACGATATCTGTGTGAGTGTGTGTGGAGTATACTGCTGACATTTACTTGTCGTCATTCTCCCTTTTGCTTTGCAGGGAAGGAAAAACCTGGGGGAGTTTATTTATATTACACTAATCAGCGGCAATATTCTTTACATGCACAGTTAAAATGCTGTCTTCTCGCTTTGCTGCTGTTATTGCCTTTATGTTTTCTTACTTTGTTACAGTCTTTTGGTGTTTACAGAATGTATTTGCAGAGACTTTTTAAAAACAAGTTCCCTGCAGATAAAACTCATGTTTAAAGATCCTTGTTGCATCTTCTCTTAGGCCCAGAGCTCCAAAGTCTATCCGGCTGGAAAATAAGTCAAAATTGCCACCTATTGTCTCCCCAAATAATCGTACTGGAATAACATTTCTGTTCTGCACAATTTACTCATTACTCACATGCCTTATCTTTGTATGAATGATATCTGAATCTTAGCCAGATTCTGTCATGGCATGAAATTTTCATTTTACAAAAGAAGTCATTCAAAGGTCTGGAACCAGGATAGAGAAGTTGGCCTTCTTTTGAGATATAAAAAGTTATCTAAAAAATATATTGCTTTTACAGCTGCACAGAAAAAAATGTACCAATTGCAACTACTACTGACAAATGTCAGTGCTGTACTCCACTGGTGACACGATCACGATGCTTCATGAAAGGTTATTTTCTCAGTTTGCTCAACACGAATATCAAACACAATATGCAACAGCAAGAACGTTCATGCTACCAAAAGCAGAAACAAGCATGATGAAGGACATGTACAGAGCCATAGTCAGGTGAATTTTTTTGCCACTGCATATTGTTCAAGAGAATAGTAATGATCAGTTCAAAATTTTGCCAAAACATTATCTTCAAATATTTAAGGAACCATAATTGAATGATGTGTGTATGTAAACAAGGGGAATTGAGTAAGAAAAAAATGTAAACCTGGGTGAAAGTAGAAATCTCCCCTGCAGAGAATGTGAAATGTATTTTAATACTCTATTTTAATGTGTGAAAGCTGCACAGTCTGGATAAATAGGGTCATAAGGGTAATTCTGACAATAATCTATTTATGAAGAAGGGCTATTTATGTTTCTGTATGAATAAATCATCCAGTGTGTTACAATTTCTTGAGGATTGATTGATAGTTCTGTGTTTAACTTTACGGTTGAGTCAGTAGGATTTGTCCTAGTTGTTTGGATCTGTCCTGGGTGGAAGCATATGTTGCTCTAAAATCTGTATGCACCTTTCAGCATTAATGGGGCCTTCAAAGATATGACAGCTACCCGTACTACACCTCCATACTATATCACAGATGCTGACTTTTGAAGTTAATGCTGGCAACAATCTAGAAGGTCCTTATTGTCATTAACCCAGAGAACACAACGTTTATGATGTCCAAAAGTATGAAATGTGGACTTGACAGACCACAGCACACTTTTCCACTTTGTATCAATCCATCTCAGATGAGCTTGGGCCAAGAGAAGTCTAGAGCATTTCTGGATGTTGTTGATATATAGCTTTTGCTTTACATGGTAGAGTCTTAACTTGCATTTGTAGACGCAACGACAAACTGTGTTTATGGACAAAAGTTTTCTAAGGTGTTCCTCAGCCTCTGTACTATTCTTTATACAGTAATGTGGACTTTTAACACAATGCAGCCTGAGAGGTCAAAGGTGACAACCAATCAATGTTGGATTTCAGCCTTGCCCCCTTATGTCTAGGGATTTTTCTGGATTCTCTGAATCTTTCAATGATATTATTGATTGTAGATGGGGCAATCCCTCAATTCCTTGAAACTGTGTGTTGAGAAACGTTACTCTCAAAATGTTGGTATATTTGCCCACTCAGTTTTTCACAAAGGGGTGAACCTCACTCCATTCATGCTTGTGAATGACTGAGCCTTTCAAGGATCCCCTTGTCATACCCAATTATGATACTATCACCTGTTATCAATTAATCTGTTCATCTGTGAAATGTCCCAAACTGGTATATTTGTGGGTATATTCACAAAAAACAATAACGTTTATCATTTTGAGCATTAAATATTTTGTCTTGGTGCT
>JAJHUR010114754.1:904-22746 GCA_027495735.1 Lutjanus campechanus | reverse complement strand
TGGCATTACATCAAGTGACATCTTTTTTTTACTGCTCATGTGCCACGCTGCGCCCATACTGAGCCCTGTTACTGTATGTTTATACTGCAGTATCTGATTGTTCCTGTGTATTTAAGGACAATTATACAGACTTAAAGGGGATTAATATCACGTAAGATTAGATGCTTTGAGGATTCAGAATATTATTTAAAATTTGTCCTTTAAAAATACAGTTTTGTGTCCTAATCTTAGTTTTTTATACTTGTACATTTAGGGTTGTCCCTGTCCCTGTGTTACCCTGTGGTGGAAGCTGGCAGCTTTAATCTTTTAAGTCTGAATATTTTTGATTCTATCTGTATTACGAGTGTGTTCAGTTTAGTGTTATTTTTTCCCTCTATTTTTATGCCTCCACACCAACGCCGGCCGTGGCCAGAGGCATTATATTTTTGGGTTGTCCATCTGGCATTTTTAGTCTTGAAAGAATTTTTTTTGGGGGGGGGGGCTTTTGGCCTTAGATAGACAGGGAATGGGGGAGAGAGTAGATGAACCCATGGCCACTGCAGAGGAATCAGCCCCTGCACATGGGTCATTTGCCCCACCAACTGAGCTACGGGGATGACTCTGCCGTTTTAGTTTTAGTAATAGAAAACCATAACTATTTTAGTTTAGTTTTACATAATGAAAACTGACATTTGTCTTCAGATTATGTTGAACATGTCAATCTAGTCTAACCGAAAATATGATCAATAAACAATAAACAATATAATTGATATAATATCTCAAAAAATTTTGTTACTATATGTCTTACTATGTTACTTAGCATTCTTACTATCTTTTTCTTACTATCTGATAAAAAATATATGTTTAATGACCACAAACTACATAATTTAACACCACTGCCTTACTAACTGGCATAAGATAATGTAAAAAAAAACAAAACACAGAATTTTGTTAACCTAACTCAATTTCTTTGAGGTCAGGGTGCCATTATTCTTTCTTTCTCAGCTATTTTATGGCCACATTGCTTCCCCTCTGATAAAGCAAAGCATTTGTTTTTTTCTCAGCCTAACGAAAGTTGGACCAAATATCACCCTGCTTCTTTGTCCCAAGCTCTGCTGTTGTCATTGTTAACTTTCATTCTATGAAGTAATTCATGTAAGTTACTCCAAGTCCTGACTGTGCTCACTGACCTGATATGGTGCGTGCATTCCTGCAGCACAGGACACAGAACATTGGGCCTGCAAAGCAGGAATTGTAACTGAATTTCCAAAAAAATCTAATATTATGTTGTATGTAGGCTAATGTATAAATCTATAAATCCAAGACAGGATGGAATGAAACCGTGCACACATGAAATGAACGAGTTTATAGGCAGGAATGTCCAGGTACAAACCCAAATGTACAATGTTTACTGAATCAAGATTAAACGTTCAAAACAGAATTTTCAAGCACACCTTTTTAAATATTACACTCCATAATAGGCTAATATGCCAGTATAAAGTGCAGGTACCGCACAGCGTTTGTTTGCACTGGTAAAGAGTCTCATCCCTCATCGTGCCTTCCAGTCACATCTGACTTTGGCTAATCTGGGGATTGACGGCGACTCATTCAAAGTACACTTACAATGGCAGCTCTTGGCAGGATTATGAAGGATGTGAGAGCACACAGCTGAATGGGGTCGGGTGGAGACGTTGATCCAGCTCACTTGCTTTGAGCCTTTCGACTCCTCCAATCACTGTCAGTCACGTCGCATTGTGGCTTCAGGAGGGAGCCGTACGTGGCGTTTTTGTTTGGTGATACAGGTTGTCCTCTGTGGCCTCTGTAGTCGGTGGACCCTGACACGTGTTTTCCTTCATTCTCATGAACAACATTGTGTTTTGCTTCTTTATCTTCTTTCACCCCTGGTTCCATTAACGTGGAATGTGCTCCCCGCTGTGGACAAAGAGAAGGCCATTTAGCTGAGTGACTGTCTCATTCCACAAGGTTGTAATTGGCTACCTTTTTCGTCTCTCTGTGCCCTTGATAACTGCTGGAATTTAAGTTCAGTGGCCTTGTGGTGCTTCCACCCCTGGCGACTGTGAATCATTGACAGCTGTTCAGCCCAGTCAGTTTGATAATCAGAGCTGTCGTATCATGTCTACCCTGTGGCTGGAACAAAGGTCAGAGGGAATCCAGCCATTGGATTTTCCAGTAATTGCACAATTAAGAGTCTGTATCCTTGAAATAACATATAGGATGAGAGGAACAGTAATGTGAAAACCTGCAGTACTTCTTTTATTGTAATTACATAATCTAAAAACAAACATGCCATCACACGACTGACTAAATTCACGTTGTCTTTTTTTGATGCCCTTGGCCTCCATGTACAGTCAGCTTTTATTTAAGACTAGCATAGCAGTTAGCATCTACAAGACCCAGGCTACCTCTCAGATCTTCGCTCCAGGCTAAATTCCTTTCTTCGGGGGTGCTCATAAAATTTTAAAGTAATAGTTAGATGTTTGTTTTATATCCTCCTTCCGAAGCTGACATGTTTATTCCTTTACCCCTTCAGTGCTTTGTCAAGCCACTTCTCCTGTGTGCCATTTTCTAGCTGTACTGCATCTGACCATAAAAGACAATAATAGTGTGGGAAAAGCTTTGTGTCATGAATTTTATGCCCAAATAAAACACACTTATTTTGGAGATAAAAGCATGAACAAACACATCCCATTGTTATACTGCCTTGCTGAATATATGAGTAAATGGAATAACTGCATTCCCTGTCATGCCGTCCCCCAAGTGGTCAACTTTCCACACTGGGATTGCTTAAGAGTCAATGAAATATGTTGGAATATTTTTGACTGTGCATTTTAACATTATATTTGGGTATATCCCGGATAAGCCTAATGTTAACTAGGGATGTCCTGATAAACCATTTTTACCTGGTGATTAAAAAGACATTTAGAATTTGACCAGTCAATTAGGCTAAAAGTGGAAAAACACTCCGAAAACAGTCAAAACTGAGGTTAAATATTGCCTTAAAAAATTGTGTGGTTATTAAAAGCCATTTGAAGCAATTAATCACATTCTTCAATAACCAAATTATATTTTAATTGCAGCTGGAATGTTTGGCACTTTGTGCAGTGTTTGTGCAGTGCATTCTGAATATTGCACATTATCTTACAGAACATGACAAGTGACTAAATTCATTTTCTGTTTAGACCAAACAACAGAATCCTAGTGTCTGTGGGTAAGCGAGGACATGACATCTTAAAGTTTCTGCCACACGGTGTGGCTAACAGCATGCTCTCCTTGCAGGTTAACGTCTACTCACCTGTGCTGAATGTGATCACACATGGCTCCAGTTGAGTGGTTATACATGCCAGTTTATTCTGACACAGCTGACATATAACCTTATTTTCATTTTCTAAATACGGTACACCATGCAGGTTTGTGTGCTGGGACTTCAACCCCTGCTAGTGGCAAGCACCTGCTTGACTTAACAGTTAACCAGCCTTAAACATCAATGATATTGCTTCTGGTACCAACTAGAGAGGGTAGCAACTGTTAACAGGATGTATATCTTGTATATTATGGTCACATTAAAGCAGCAATAATTAAACAGAAATAACTGTCTTTGGGCCCAAAGAAGAACAATCCAAAATCAATGTTTGGCTTCAGTCACTAATGTTAAATAGTGCACACCAAGTCAGA
Organism: Lutjanus campechanus; assembly: GCA_027495735.1. NCBI lineage: Eukaryota > Metazoa > Chordata > Actinopteri > Lutjaniformes > Lutjanidae > Lutjanus > Lutjanus campechanus. The sequence continues at coordinate 19,074 of JAJHUR010114754.1, read as the reverse complement.
AATCTTGGCACTTGTGGACTCCACCTACTATCACCTCAAGAATATGTGAAGAGTTAGACAACTTATGTCTCAGCCGAGTTTATCTTCAGTAGGATCGACTCTAAAATGTTGTCTTGATCAAACCACTGCTCATTAAGACCAGGAGAATGGATCACATCACTCCAGTTCTCAAATCTTTATACTGACCTCACATTTGTCAAAGAAATTACTTTAAAATGCTACTGCTGGTTTACAAAACCCTGAATGGTTGAGGACCAAAATACATTTATGATTTGCTGCTCTGTTATGAACCGTCCAGACCTGTCAGATTGTCTGGGATTGCTCACTGTCCCCGGAGTCGAGTCAAAACTAAACAAAGCAGTTCTCAGTTTTTATGCACCACATATCTGCAACAAACTCCCAGAAAACTTGAGACCTACTCCAACTTTTTTTCCCTTTAAATCAGGGCTTAAAACTTTTCTGTTTGCCACTGCACTTTATTCTAGTTAAACTTTGGGACTGTTTATTCATATCTTCCACCACACTGTTGTTGCACTGTATTTTTAAATCTCCTGTTTAATTTGTCTTATTTTGTGTAGCTTATTTTTATCTCCAATTTTGTTTTCCTCTAAAAAAAACAAAAAGTAATCCTAAAATCCGATTTGTATTTTTATTTTGCCCTGAGTTTCTTTCATATTTTAATGCCTTTCTGTCTTATGTAAAGCACCTCAATTCGCCTTGCTGTTGAAATGTGCTATATAAAAAACTTGTCTTTAATACTTCCTGGTGAAAAAAGCCATCACATGGAAACGGCTGCAGGCAAACCCTCTCTCAAAGGGCAGCTGGACTGCAATTGGCAATTAATTAAACTTCATGGAGAAACTGACCTTTACCTTAAGACTACAATATGAACAATATGTTAAATACTGTAAAATGAAATAGTGCTGTATCATAGTGGGTTATATTTTATAGGACCAATATATGTTATTGAAAGACCCTCGGTGTGTACAAGTTTTGTTTACCCATTTTACTTAAAACCATCAAGTTACAAGGAAAAACCCACCACATTAGGCGGTACTTTGTTTTCATCCGGCATCAGTGATTATCATCTGCACATATGTCACTGAGACAAGTTCCTGTACTCGCATTATACTCGCTGATTATAACAACTTGACCTGCCAGCATGCTGCTGAGTGACAGACTGTAGGTTCTTGTCGACGGGGGTCTCCTGCGTAGTTTCTGTTTGGTTCCTCAGTGAAGCAAATGGACTGTTGATTGACATCTTATTATAGAGACTTGATTCACTTTCACAGGCCTATCAGGGATTTGAGAAGGTGATTGTATGACAGGAGTCCCTTTTCTGCCACAGGATTGCCTTTTTTGTATGTGAAGTATTAGCCTCCATTTGACACCCTTTTGTCAGAAGTGAAAAAGAGGCAGAGCTATTGTAGAGACCTGGGCTGGTTGGATGCTAAGGTGAAAGGCAAAAAAAATTACTCAGCTGTACACATTAATTGTGTTGTGTTTTAATTAATCTTTATCTTTATCATGTAACCCCACAGCTAGAGCAGCAACACTTATAGTTTCTTTACTCCTTTGTTAAAGTAAACTAAATATCTCTAGATTGTGAGTAAAACAAGACATTTGAGGACATCACCTCTGGCTTTGGGAGACAGTGAACAACATTTTATGGACTAAACAACTGAAAATGATCAGCAAATTAGTCAATATTGAAAATAATTGTTAGTTGTAGTGTGTCATACAACATTCACAATGTTTTCTACAGTAATCCTGCAGAAAAATTAATTAAAAAACAAAAATAAATGAGCACTCCACTGATTTACTCTTTCACTCCCATAACGTTGTTAGACTCACACTGGACAGGATTTCTTTCTTGTCAAAATCTGACGCCTGCATTACCCACAATGCAACTTAACCACTAGGATTTTGGTCTGAGATTCAGGCATGTTATGCTGGAAGTGGCTAGTGTATAAACACTGTATAATTAGTCGATGAAGCTTCCAGGTCTGAAAAGTGAAGCAAGTTGTAATAAGAAGTCTGATTGTATTTAAGCTTATGAGAAAATGACCCTACCTCTCACTCAATTTATTAACTCAGTAAACAGTTTCTTAATGAGTTCGTGGTCTCAATCACTTGTTTCAAGTCTTCAGTACAGCATTGTGTTTATTTTGTAAATGATGGTCCCAATTGGAGTAAAATAGACGATAAAGCAGAGTATGCTTGTGATTGTCGAGTTCAATCAGGATAGAGGTGTAGCTATCTGTATCCTCCTCAGCTCCACACTCTCATACAAATATGGTCACTCCTGGCTCCAAAAAAGCAAGATGGCGACTGCCAAAATGCTAGTCCACAAACCAACAGGTGGTGGCACTTGGTTTACAGCCACTGGGGTTACATTTGGCTCCAGCAGACGTTGACCCAAGTGGCATCAGTTGAGGGCATTTATCAGAATTTGCAAAGCTCCCTCTGGAGCCATTAAAGGCTTTATATAATTTTTTTTCCACACATGCAGTAGTACTTTCCAAGACCTGCAAACAGACTTGAATAACACTGGGGGCGTTCCTCTTGAATCAGACGTGTTATAACATTAAAACATTATTCACTTTGGCAGTCTGAGAAGCTGAAATTCACTTTTTGAAGAGAGTGGATACTCCCATAGTTGTTAGTCCTCCATGGCCACAGTGGCCTCTCCTGCAGTGTGTGTGATAACAGTTGTGTTTGCTGGTTTAGCTGCTGTCCCTCAGCTCCCTCTCCTACAGCTGTGTAATTCAGCCTCTTTTTGCTTTCCTGGCATATCTCATACACCCCAACTCTAGGCCCTAATTAAGAAGTGGATGTTTTCCTCCAGGGCGTGAATGTGTATGTTTGCTTGTGCGCATGTGTGTGTGTGTGCGTGCACGGGTGCGTGCACATGCACGTGTGCGTGTGTGTGTGCATGTGTGAGTGTGAATGTAAGCATTAGTGGTACTGAGAAAGCAGTGGAGGAGCATGTCAGCCTGTATTCTCTGTGCTACTGAACTAGATATTGGAGCTGTCTGGTTGAAATGGGACCTGCCAATCTTGAGTGTTTCCATTTGTTTATTGTTTAATATGAAACAAACGTGTCATCAAATAGTGTGTAAAAGTTTAAGTTAGTGCAGTTATAATTTTCTTGTTGTTGATGTAGTTGGCTCTCAGGCATCACTGTCAAGTTGTTGCAGTGTATTTCTGATCCTTTGATGATTAATCGCTTCAGCCATTTTTGTTAATAAAGTATAAGTTCTGTGAGTCCTGTTTTATTGGTATCAACTAGGGCTACACAAGTAATTGAAATATTATCGAAATCACAATATAGCCAAGCACAATATCCAAACTGCAGAAGCTGCATTTTGCAGCAAGGAAAAATGTGTGACAGTATTATTATAAACAGTATTACAATGAAGTACCGTAGTGCTGCAGACCTGTTGCAGAGATGCTCACACCTACAAATCTTGTTTTCCAGATGTCTGGTACAAACAATGTCACATCATGATGATTTTGATTGATTGATTTTGACGATTTTTTTTCAGTGAAAATGAAAATTGTGATGCAAAAATGATCATTCCAAGTAATTGCAAAACAATCGCAATATGATTTGTTTTTTTACCATATCATGCAGCTCTATTTTCAATCTTTGTAACTATTGTTGCCAATAGTGACTCAAGTAGTCCATTGTCACTAACTAAACTAAGCAACAATTTTGATAATGGATAAATTGTTTAAATAGTTTTTTAAGGAAAACACTTTCCAGATATTATGATATTCGGGTTTTCTTTTCTTTTTCTACAACAGTAAACTGTTCGTTGTTAAGGGTGGGAATCATCAGAGGCCCAAGGATGTGGTTTTATCATGATAACTTTAGTCACAATACAGTATTATTGTAGTGTTAAACTTATTGAAGCAAAATGAGCCTGTCAAGCAGACTGACAGAATGACTAACCAGTCCCACTGATTGTGATATAATTGATGATAAAATATTACTTGGTGTCCGTGTCTCGATACAATATTGCCAGGTAAAATATGTGATATAGCAATGCTATGCTATATCAATCCCCCCCCCCTACTGGTTGCATAAAAAAGCCATGTGGACATATAAGCATGAACTATGAAAAGTTTTGGTCACTTTTCACGATTTTCTGATGTTTAATCGACCTGAATTGACCACTTAATGGAGAAATTAATTTGCAGATGAATCGTTTATGAAAACATTGGTGAGGTGGTTTCAGCTCTGATGTGTTTATCTCCCCCCCCCAAAAACTCAGCACTTTCAGTGCACAAGTGATCCCAACAGATGTAAAGTTTGTGAATTGAATATAAATAAATCAATTTTAGATTGCATCAGTAAAAGGGCAGCAAATGCCTCATCCTGATTTATTTTCATGAAAGTTAAAATCGTTCCCTCAAGCTATTTTTTTTTAACAGCTACAAACACCTGACTGTTGACCAGGTTAGCGCTCCTCCATGATTGCCATCCGAACAAACCCGTGAACATGTTGGCCACTCTTTATCATCCCATTACCCCAATTAACTGCGGCCTGTAGCTGCAGTGGTATTGTGTCCGCAGGACGGCTCTATCAGTCTTGCTTGGCCTCAGCTCCGCACACAAAGCATGACAAATGAGAGAGGGCTCTCCCTCATTACCTGAGCTGTAATCACTGTGTCGGCTGATAAGATAACTGTCACAATGCATGCTCAGTTATTGACAACATTAGCAGTCCAGATCAACTATCTGTACTATCTGTACAGGTCTGGTGAAATGGAACAAATGGCAAGTGTGATTGATCACTGCACTTTTGACCTTTTGGTGATATTTAAACTCCTGTATGGAGCGAACTGGATGATGGATTGATCAGAGGTTAGAGGGGGTCAGACCACAGTAAATGTAACAATGCAAATAAATCTATGCAAAAAAAAAGCATGCAAATATACACAAATGCTTTACGCACCTTCACATTCTGTAATTCTCTTTCACGTTTGCCTCACAGTAGCTGGCAGGCAGCGCGGCCAGCCTGGTAAAAGTGACTTTTGAGCTGATGGTGCCAATTCATAGCGAGAGGTCTGTCCTCCCCTTCCAGCCCAGTTCCCAAGGGGAGCCCCAGGCTAGAGTGAGATAAGAGCACCACTGAGGAAGCTGTTCTGTGCTTGGCTCACTTCTGTTGTTGGCTTGTCCCCTGTGCTCCCCCCGCAGGTCTGTTTGAGCAGTTGGTTGAACGGAGCCTAGCATGATTAGGCAGAAAGAGAACCACAGTTAGGAAGAATAGACTTGGTGTTGAATGGAGTCTGAATTGAACTTTCTGTAGCGACACTTAAACAGACAGCCAGAATCTCACTGTATTTGATGAACGGGTAGGCAATATCTTTTTATATTATTTATATCAGGGGGGTTTTTTGTTTGTTTTTTTATGGTGATGTTATTATATCACAGTGTTACAAAGCATGATTCTGTCTCTTTTCGCTCTACTGGCAATGTAAGGGATGATGTCTTGTGAAAGGATGATTTTTAAAAACAAATGAGTTTACTGGCTCCAAGTTGGAATGAAAATTAGATAAAGGCCTGCTGCTGAGTCCCATAATGTAGGTTAATTAGTAAATGTAATGTGGCTCATTCTCAGGTAGACAAGGGCTGGATTAGGCATCTCAGCAGCAACACACATACTGTACGATTACATTTGGTTAAGGGGCTTTTATGTCACAAGAAAATGAGCTGATCGTGGACTACTATTATAACAGCAGTCCAAGATCTTCCCGGCATGTGGGTGTACAACAGATACTAGCCACAGCCCTGCAGCATGTTAATGCCAAGTACAACAGGTGAACCTGCAAAGTAAACAGTAAAGCAACATAAAAATAGCAAAACGTGCAGCTTGCTACTTCTCTTAGTGTCTCCGAGACTGTTGCAGATTTTGGTAACACTGATTGTCGGGAATTTTATCACAGTTTATTGTGAAATGGATTATAATTCCATCCCTAAAAAAATCCATGTCGTGGCAGGGCTTGCCACTGGTGATGATGATGAAACCGGTATACCGCCCAACCTTACTTTGATGAAGTAAATACTCTAATTAGTGGTGCAATGACTTGCCCCTCTGAAGCTCTTTGACTGGAAGGCTGTGTCAGCAACATCATAAAACAGCAAACAGCACAAAAATAGATGTTTGGCTTTAATCAACCACTTATGACTTGTAAGTTGCATTGGTTTTTGTATTGTCAAGTAGATTTTCAAGGTTCTCTGTTGATGATCAGAAGAGAATGTATACTTTTCTGTCCATGCAAGTTTGTCTTTGTTCACAAGCATAGGTATTTAGCTGTAGTGTTTGGAGGCTTGCCCTGTTACAGTGATTAGTCATACAGACAGATGTGGTCGGCAGGCCACATTGCGTAATTTGGCCCAGATGTAGGTGGAGACTTTGCAGCCAAACGCTGAGCTGGAAGCTGTTACTCCCATGAACCCCACTGCTATTGTTCTTCCTTTGACATCGGCTTATGGGTTTCCCATAAAAAATGGATCTCACAGTCCCCACGGTTAGCGAGTTGGATGGTTTGAGAAGACCTGTCTAAACCTTGGATTCTTGTCTGAAGAGGTGCTCGGAACAGCCTGCATACTGTTTGGCAATTTCATTTCCTTGAGGTCACAGCCTGTGTTGTGTTTTGCAAAATCCTGTCTGGGCTTGTTTTGTTATTCTCTATTTTTCTCCATGCCTTTCTCTCTGGTGGTGATGCATGGTGCTTGTCAAAAAATTGAGCAACACAGAGTAGGAAAAATAAAAAAGAGATGGCCTAGAAGATGACCACGGGTTCAAGCTGTGGCTCAAGATTTGCAAGAGTTTTTTTCTTTATCTTTCAGCAAAGGGAAAACAGCCCCAGACTTTGACATTTTAGTTATCTCAGACACTCTTTGTCTCCCTTCCGTTGCCTTAAAAGCTGCTTTTCCTTCTTCTCTCCTTCTTGTGAGGCTAAATGTGGATGACAGGAGCAAAAGGCAGCAGAGCGTGAATGTCAACAACCGATTAAACGCAGTTTGGTTGTGGAGACTGAATCACCTATTCTACTCATTTATATCATCAGTTCATGTAACAGTGCTCACTGAAATGAAGCATAATCAATCCTAATTGCACATTATCTAGCACGTCTCATTTCTGTCATTACTTGACAAAAGAGTTGTGTGGTTCAGATGATTCAGGGCACTGTTCATATGTCTGAACTTTAACCTTGCAACGGTCATTGTCTGCTCTGTATAATTGAACAAGACCCTGGACAGGATCTCTCTCAGTTTATTGCTAGAATATATGTCTTTCCTTTGTGAATATTTAATAGAAAATGCTTAGAAAGGAGGTAGATTTACATATTTGCATTGATATGCAATTCCCTTGAAACTTTTGCCTTTCATTTGACCTACTTGTGTTATATTTCCAAGGTATGATTCTCTGCTGGTATAACTCGCATGCTGTCTGCTCTTTTTGATAAAGGCTTATGCTAAATTGATTTGTACACTCTCTACATGACTGGTCGGCGGCACTTTTAATCTGTCACAGAAGAAGTGTTTCTCAATGTCAGTGTTAGCAGAATCGTGCCACACATAGGAGGGCAATGCTTAAGAATACATATTGAATTGGCATCCAGGTATCGTGATTGTAGCACTTAGTCATCGAAGGACTATCAGCAGCGTACAGAAGTAGAGCTGCAACAATTAACTGATTGATCTTTGTGGACAAAACAAGACATTTGAGGGCATCACCTCGAGTTGTGGGAAACACTGGTCAGAAAATGGTGACTAATCAGTTAACTGAGGAAGTGACAGATTAATTGGCAGTGAAAATAATCATTAGTTGCAGCCTTATACAGAAGTATAAAGCTGAAGATGAATGCAAAAACAGCGATGGTAAGAAATGGACAGACACGACCACAGTGATTTATAGAGCAGAAAAGAGCAAAGGAGCAAACAACATCCTGAATGATAAAGGCCAGTCGAGAAGATGAAGTACCTAGCGACCGCTCTGTAAACAAACTTAAACTGGTGATACACTCCAGTGACCACATCTGCACTGTTTTAATCAGCTTTTTATTATCAGCCATATGTCTTTGATAACCCAGAAGTCTCGGCCATCAATTAATAGCGGCCGCAGCTGACACACATTGCCCACCCGCTATCTTTACTTCACATCCCAGTGTCACAAACCTAAATGCACTGACCAACATCACACTGTATGGCTCATTGGTTTATGCAGGAGGTGGCAAAACCTACCATTTACTTCCATGACACTTCTGTGAAGAGCCAGGCCTCCGTGGATGAAAGATAAACAAATGCTAACTCTAATTTGCAGGTTTGTTATTGGAATAAATGGGCTGTGTCCCCCTCTGAGGTTCAAATTACTGCCATATAGCTACAAATTTGCTTCCTGTGGGAAAATCTGAGGCCACACAGAGCAACCTCTCCTGAGGTAATCATTATCATTTCTGTCAGGCGCTTGTTAGGCCGACCTCATAGCTCGAGCTGTCTGTGTCCTTGGGGCATTCGATGAGCTCCCTGTCACCCTTTAGAGACAGATCATTTAACACCGGCGGCAAAGCAGCTATTATCCTGTCGCAGCCTAGCTAACCTGTTAGCCTAGGACAAGCAAACTGGCCAAAGGTCGTTTAGGGCTAAACACGGCTTCTGTCATGGCACGAGATGGAGGGGAAACAGTGTGGTGGAGACGTAACATTAGCCATTCCTTAAAGGGATAGTTTGGATTATTTAATGTGGGGTTGTATGAGGTACTTATCTATAGTCAATATATTAACTACAGTAGATGGCACTCTGCACACCCCCAGTTTTAAGAAGCAGAGAGGAGCACCAGCACAGAAGCGAAGCAATATACTGCTGTGGACAGGGTCAAGTATTTTAGCCACTTAAAAAAGGTCCACCTAAAAATATTAATATCAGTTTAAGTGTAAGCCACATGTAGAATATTTTCACTGCGTTACTTTGCTGTCAGACTTTTTCCGAAGATAAACTGCTGTTATAAAAACCAAATGCTGCTCTCTCCAACCCAGCCAAAGTCCATGGACAAAAGTAGTAATTTTACCTCACATAACACAGGAGTTGCCAGTCTAAATCTTAGTTTGTTTGTGTTATTGTGTGACTTCAGTGAAGCTGAACTGTCCTTTTAAAACATAATAATGCAAACAAACTTAACAGATTGAGGAAGACCCACAACTCCTGTGATCTGATTTTGGCCACTGAGTTTGTTTGGGTTGAAGAGAGTGATATTTGTCCTACATGATGTCAGCTTCCTGTCAGAAAAGGCTGTGTGATGACAAAGTAAAACAGTTTTAAAAAAAAATATAACCCACAACCTACATATTGATTTGTTGCTGACCCCATCCTTAGCTGTTCATTGCTTAGCTTCCATGCTGGTGCTCCTCTCTGCTTCTCCAAACTGCATCTACTGTAGGTAATACACTATCAATATCAATAAGTCTCTTTAAATTTGGCCTTAAGACACCCTTTTTCCAAGCTTAGCAAGAAAATAATTAATTTACCAAACAATGTCCAGGTCCAAAAACTCAACTTAATGTTCCCTCTGCTGCACAACAGAATGTTGTTTTGACTGGGATCTTGTCTGGATCAGATATTTGAGTTTAGATAAGGTCAGCAGAGAAGTCTTAAATGTTTTGGCACACACTTCCAAACAAACTAAACCACCTCTACTGTCTTAAAAAACACATACACGCATTCCATACTCATTTTGATTCACAAAGGGCTTGTTTTGCTGGAAGGCTCTCCTTACAAACACAACTACACAAGCATCTGTATAATATAATGCAATCCAGTACAACAACCTTTCGCTACGTTTCTTCTATCAAGGCCTTTACCAAGTGAGGGGTTCTTGTAGCCTGGAGGTACCAAACATGAAAACTTTAAAACTTTTGACAATACCAGCTGAAAAGTAACAGGATATGTGTAAGAGGAGGTTGAATGGAGACGAGTAGGTCGTGTTTACATTGTGGTTAGCACAGAGATGGTTTTGCCTCTTCCCTCAGGGGATATGAGGCCGACCTCTGACCCTTCTGACCTCTAACCTCAGTGGCCATACGATACCTTTTAATGACCCAAAACACACCAGATTGGAGGTCTTCACATGTATCTTTCTACCAGAGCTGTAGAGTCAGAGAGGAATGTCTGTCTTACAGATTTGAATATAGATTTGTACACATTTGTATGAGCGTGTGTCTGCATATTTTCCTGCCTCTGCCTGACTTTGAATCAGAATTTCAGTCCATCTGTAACTCTGCGTGTGTTCTGCCCCGTGACTCTCCGTTCCACTTCTCTCCCTCTCCCTTTCCTCTGTTCCCCTGAGGGGGTGGAAGAGTGTGTGTGTGTATGTGTGTAAGTCTGTCTTCAGCAGAGAGACTGCCTGTCTTTCTTCAACATATAGAATAACATGAAAGAAGAACTGTTGTCTTTACCAACAGTGTTTTAAAATCAAACCCACCAGTAACATATTGAAGGTCTAGTGTGTAAGATTTGGGGGGATTTATTGGCAGAATATGGCAGAAATTGAATTCATGAGTTTTTCATTAGTGTATATTCAGTTGAAAACAAGTCGTGTTTTGGTTACCTAAGAATGAGCTGTTTATATGGGCGTGCCTCCTAGGGCCTACTGTGATTTTTTTAAATTGTTTAAATGTGTGTCAAATTACCAATTTCAAATTAAATATTGTCATGCTGCAGATATATCCTGGCCTACGCATCATATGATCACATCATATTCATTTTAATATGTTTTTAAGTGAAAATAAGAATAGTGATATGAAAAAGGAATCCATCTAATATCGCAAATCATATCGCAATTGCAGTATCACGATTAGATACTTTTTCAAAATTGTTCAGCCCTAACTTGCACTTGATACCACTCTCTGTATGGTAAATGCAAGGCTATTGTGAGTAGCCTGTTAGCTTAGCTCAGCATAAAGCCTGGAAAAAAGGGGAAATGGGTAGCTTAGCCCTGTCCATCACTTCCAAAATCTACCTACACACATCTCAAGCTCATTAAATAACACATTATATCTTATTCGGTTAATCTGTATAAAAAGCAGAGTGAAAAACACCAATTCTCAATTTTACGCAGGGTTATGTACTCTTTCCAGTAAAACAGACTCCATGAAGTCACTGGTCATGGTTCTGTAATTAAGCAAATTTCCATTTTAACACTGATTATAACACAAATTAGATATAACGTGTTGATTTTTAAAGGTTGACAGATTTTGTTCTTGTGGATAGAGCCAGGCTAGCAGTTTAACCCCGGTTTCTTTGTGCTAAACTAGGCTACCAAGCTACTGTATTATCACATTTAATGGACAGATATGAAAGCATTTAAGGACGCACAATTAATCAAAAAATATTATCTAAATTGCAATATGGCCAAGTGCAATATCCAAATCACAGAAACTGCAATGTTTTTGTGACGTAACAGGTACAGACCCTTAAAATACCATATAGTCATGATTTTAATAGCTTTTCAGTGAAATGCAAAAATTCCCACTAATTGTGAATCATATCCCAATCACAATATCGGTCAAAATAATCACAATATAATTTTTTAACATATCGTACAGCTGTAGTTTTGATCTCATTGAACTCCCTGCCAGAAAGCAAATAAGTGCCTTTCCCAAAACGTTTCTGTTCCTCTGAATCCCTGCCATAAAATTCACTAATGTTACTGCTAAGAAGCACTTACTAAGACCAACTGTGGTTTGATTACATCCTCCACAAAGCAGTGTGAGGTCCAACAAATGTGCGAAGCCTAAATCAAACAGCCTCATGTGTTATAGTAACCTTCTATTTCAGCAGCTGTTTGGTCCACTGCTTTTCATTCACATTTTTCAAAAAATTCAATCTGAGTAACGTGAACTTAATTAAAAGTCTTGTGATGCCGATGTATGATGAAGTTTACCCTCCTAGCAAACATAAAATGAGACATCCAGTAATCTGTGACTGAGTGTCTGTGTGTGTCATCTGTTCGCTGTGCTATCTGAGACCAGCATGCTGCGGCCGGTCATATGACTCTCAGCGATGAGTCAGAGATGACAGTGGGAGTCCTGCTGTCTGTCTGACCAGCCTCAGTCCGACCCCGGGGCAGCGCTGTGCCCCGCTGTGCCGAGTCTCTGCCGCTCTCTGTTGCCATTCACCCATTAGCTCGAGTGGGCCAACGGACCTCCCTCTAATGCAGCAGCATTAATAGTATAATGGAGGTCATGGTTGGGGGTAATTTTGTGTGCGTGGTGGCAGATTGTTTGTGTACAGATGGAGCATATGTGCTGGATAGGAAAAGTGTGTGTGTGTGTGTGTGCGTGTGTGTATGCAGTATCCAATGTACACTGAAATTTTGGGATCATTGCCTGGGATAATTAAGACACAAGGTGGTCTCATATCGCAGATGGGAGCCTGGTTATCAGAACTCACATTTTTGCCAGATTTGTTGGTGTTATTAATATGATAAGAGTCAGTCGTTTTGGCGTTAGTCGCAGTATTATCGCCTATCTGATACTGAACTAATTTAAAATATCTGATGTCAATATATCCACCAATATTGACTTCTTTTTTTTTTTTACATAAACACACATTGTTGATAAGGATCCCTTAACTTACTTTTTAAAGAACTGTGACCGGCGGTGAACTGTACAACTTGGGACATTTTAGAGTTGAAAAATTAACTTGTCAGTGCCCTCTGGTGGTCCAAGTATGTAATATTTTAAAATTGTCATTAAACGTATCTTTTGCATTGCAATCAGAGCTGCAACGAATAGTCAGTTAGTCGATGTGTCAATTGAAATAAAGGTAGTTGCCAGTTGTTTTGAAAATTGATTAATATATGCTGTTTCTGGCTTTTTTAAATGTAGGGATTAGCTGCTTTCCTGTCATTTATGACAATAAGTGAAGAGTCTTTGGGTTAAGGACGTTGATTGGACAAAAGAAGAAATTTGAAGACGTTACTTTGGGCTCTTGGAAATTGTGATGAGCATTTTTTCACAATTTTTTGCCACATTATGGACTAAACAATTTATTGATTAATCGTGAAACTGATCTGCAGTATAATAGTCATTAGTGGCAACCCTAATTTCGATACTGCGATATGTTTGTCAGCAAACATACAACACATATCTGACATAAGTGAATATCAGCTGATATGGGCTGGCCTTACTGATTTTATTAGTTGTAGCCGATTTTTAAACAATTTAAAGTAAATAAATAATGTAAAAAACTTGTTGTTGTTAGTGTTTAGTTGACTCATGAGGTCGTAACAAACCGTTAAGCTAAACTAAAGCTTCCTTAAAGTGGACCATTTGATCTGTGGTGAGCTGGATAGTAGGGCTAGCCAATAAGTCAACGTTACTTTTTATTTACTTTTTGTGGTGTTATATTGGGTTGTATAGATCATTTAAAGCATTGATTTTGTCCAACTCTGCTGTATAGTACACCTGTGTAGACTCAGTTTCTAAATGGGGACAGTCTCCAAGCTTTTTTGGCAAAAACTGGGTGGAAATAATTAGAGTTTTTTAAAAAAGAAAAAAACATTGCAGAACCAATCCAGAGTCTTTTGGGCAATGCTTCAGGCAATGCTTCAAATTGGGGCGGTGAAAGTCGTGCGCTTATGACTGAGGAGACTTAGGCAGAGCATCATTTCTGATTAGGCGTGTATTTGAAAAAGATGTTCGGGGTTGTATATTTGTTAGCAGGCTTTCTTGCCACTGTACAAGCAACTGCATTTCATTTAGAAATTTTCCAGGCTATTGGTTGGCGGCAAGATCTCGGATTGTCTGGTATCACAAGACACAGGAAGTTTCCAATGATCACGTTATTAAAAAAATTGTAACAGTCTTCATATGTTTTCTGATCAACCTTGACCATCACCAAGCAACACATGCTTGTTTATTGTCTGGTGTGCGTCAGACTGTAGTTAAGAATTTCAGCCTTCTGTTCAAGGTGTTGCTATTGTGCTGGATTATCACAGAGAGCTGTAAAATCAAGTGTGCCTCAGTAAGGACAATTAAGAAACAGATAATGCAGACAGACAGTAAGTCTAGTGTCTAATTTAAATTGGGAAGGATCTCCTGTGCAGACATCCTCAGTCTGTGCCCATCCCAGCAGCAAGTTGGCTGGGAGGTAAAGATGTGGGTCGATATCTGGAGGAAGGTTGCTGGTACAATCACTTGCTGTTAATACATCAGTGGTACTTACAATCTGGGCTGAACTTTCCTTGAGTGCGGTATTGAATCTTAAGATCCTCCAAGGGCGTCTGACTGTAGGAGACTTTCCGCTCTAAAATCTGTCGACCACAAGTGCATCGCTCAAAGCCATGAGAGAATAAAGCATATGATAATATCTTTGCCTAAACTTTTTCATTTCAATCTGTTTCTTTCTTTCGATCAGATTGGAAATCCTATTGCACACTTTTGCAACTGTGGGAAGTGTCTGCGCTTTTAAAGCACTCTCCTGGCAGAGGATAGATATAGCTTTCCACTCTGCCACTCACTCTGTCACACGGCTGCCATTTCCTCCTCAGGGTCTCCTCTCTTGAGAGCTGGCCTGTCAGCCGGAGACGGTGTGGAGGTGGAGGGTTAGAGGTGTCAGATTTGACTGGGATATGGAAGAGATGGAAGAGGAGAGAGGTGGGAGAGAGGGCTGGTCTGAGGTTATCAGCTAAAATGAGGATGATTACCCTGCCGTGGCACACACACAAAGGTTTTTTTCTTTTTTCTTAGGGTGCTTTCAGAGGAGTTATTATCTGTTGGCAGCTATGAATTAACTGTTTTTGTTAATGGAAGTGAGTTGGCCTTTATAGTCAGCCGAGCATACAATGGACGTCTTTACCTATTTAACCCTTGCCAGCTCTGAGCCCAAGTGATGAACCATGTAGTTGTAAGGCAGAGGCATTATCCTTACTGTCTTCTCTTGTTGTGTTGACTCTCTGGGTTGGGGAGAGCACTTTTGCACAAGTTGAGTCTTCTTCAGCTAAACTGTACAGACTAAACACACACACATTCACACACCATCTCCGCCCCACGCCATAAACAATCATGACTTTGGCAGTCTATTTAGCTGATGGATATGGTATTGACTTTATGGCCTCTTTCTCCATCTGCAAGGGGCTGACATGGTTGGTTTCCTGCGTTTGGAGGGAGTTAGCTGAGGTGGATGGATTGACTCTTGTATCGATAACTCTTTCTTCTTGTCTGTGGGCGGATGGTTTATGGCCGCAGGAGGATGGGATGCTGAATCTTGAGAAGAGGAGAGCCTGGCACGAAGATCTGGGCTTTATCTCTAGTTGGAGGATGATGAGCAGACTTCAGGACTTGTTGAAGTTGGAAAACAAATCACGTCATATCACATTGGCTCGTCTATTCGTCCGTCCATTCCAGATTCTTTTGAGTGCGATATCTTAACAGTGCTTTGATAAAATTCCTTTAAACTTGGTACAGAAGACCATTTGGATTCAAGGATGAGATTTTGGTGGCCAGAGGTCAAAGTTCAAGGTCACTGTGACTTACAGTTCCTTTGTCCCATTCTTGTGAACATGATATCTTAAGAGCACTTTGACAGAATTTTGTTCACACTTGGGACAAATGTCTACTTGGACTCGAAGTTAAACTGATTTATTTTGATGGTCAAAATTCAAGGTCACTGTGACCTCACGTCCATACAATTCTCGTTAACATATCTCAGGAATGCCTGGAGGGAATTTCATTACATCTGTCACAAACCTGAACTGATGGCCTGAACAGAATGAACTGATTAGATTTTGGGGGTCAAAGGTCACGGTGACCTCACTAAACGCATTTTTGGCCATAATTCAAGGACTCATCACAGCAATTCTGATTCAATTTCACACAAATATCTAAAAGGATAAAATGACAATGTTTTATATCCAAAAGGTCAAAGGTCAACCTCACAGGGACATTATCATGTTCCATAAAAACAGGAGACGCTCTCTACCAGTCCTCTGTACTCCTCTGTAAAAATAGTCCTAAAGTGAAGACAGCATGTTTCTCACTGGAAATTATTCACTGAAATCATATATAGTAATAAAAATACACCTCATACCTTTTATTAAATTCCTTTAATAATAGTCTTCACTACATATATAATACACACACGGATGTAAACTCGAACTTGAATTGTTGGCAGAACTATTTTTTAACATCCCTACCTTTTTTTTTTTTTTTTTTACAAAGTCTGAATATTCACATGGAGATGAGATTAGACAAGATGAAACTTTAATGGACCCATTTGGCAAGTTGAGTAATAGTAATTTATGCATGCTGGTCTGCACACTTTAACCTTTTGTGTTTTTCAGTTTAGTTGAAAATTGTGCTTTTATGGTTGCCACAACAAAACTTGAGGATTTGCTTGTCTCAGGGTTTAGCTTGTGTAATCTTGCCTGCCACCACACCCTGCTGTCTCCCATGAAATATAATTGGTGAAAAAGATGTAACAACAGACAGAATTATGTTGACTAACTGTGCCTGTTGGCTTCAGGAGGTCTTGCAAAAGAAAAGCTGTATTTGAATTGTCCCACTTTTGTACCTTTTGGACTCAACTTTTGGGTCAGAAGACAATCTATCTTTCACTAAATTTTTTGCTTGTGTTGTCGTTTTCGGGCTGGCTTTGCTAAAAACTTCACTCGTTGGCGCTTTGTGAAAACACTCAGGTGCTGGCTAAGGCCCCTGCTGTAATATCGGGCACTGACTATGCATTTGTCTGAATTCCGTTGTGTCTCCTTAGTGGGTTATTGATGGAGGCAGGGTAAGTAGCTGCAGTCTGAAATGACTTTAGCTTTTGTTTTCTCATCTCACACAAACACTTAATGGCCTTATTGGATCAATTAGAGCCCCCTCTATAAAGGTGCTCAGTAACTCATGATTTAGCCAGCCTTCATTAGCTTATTGGGGTTGTTAATAGGCTTAGTGTGTGAGTGTGTGTGCTGGGATTAAGTGCGACATTTCTTATCTTTTCTGCCGCTTATCTTATTGGCATTTTGAGTTTGTGCAATCAGCTTCACACTTAAAGTTGGGATAAGTGAGACATATTTCCCTTCAAAGTGCTGTGATGGAAAAATTGAAATCTTTTTTGTTGGTATGTGGTGTCATCTGCAATTTTGGCCACTCTACTGGAGTACATCTGTTGAGTGGATGAACATAAAGGTACTACTACATTCATAGGTACTAAAGGCTCTATGAATGTATTTTTCTGCACTTTATGTCTTAGAGAGCCACCCACCTACTCTGAACAGCATCATGCCTGCGGCTCTTGAGGGCTCAGATGTTCGCAGAACACATCAAACTAAAAACATACATAAAAGAAGCCGGGACACACACATGTACAGCACGCTGAACATGCTCACACACTCGGAGAAGAAACAGAGCGTGAAGCAATCTCGTCTGTGCTCTCGCATGCAGAATGGTTTACTATTTGGAACCTTTTTCCACATGGTGCCTTGCTCCTTCCTAACCTTTTCACTTTCCTGTTGAGTGGCAGGGTTTGGTATGTGTAAATATCCAGAAGGAGCAGGTAGGGAAAAGTTATTAAATGTAGGACCAGACGGTTTTGCTGACACAACTAGTTGTTCATCTTTGGAGAGCTTTAAAGGTGGTAGTAGGTTGATTGTCTCTCTTTGGACAGAGCCAGGCTAGCTGTTCCTCCTTTTGTTAAGCTAACTTGTTGCTGGTTAATGCTGTCTTCCATTTACTTTGGAAGTTGGAAACTGGAGCTGTTCCAGTACAACAAGTCAGAAAACCAAGATACATGCCCCCAGGAAACCTTTTCTGTGCTTGCTCTGTCACTCTTGCATGTTATTTCGAGCGCACAAACACTGTAGCAACATGTCCTCAGACAGACCTTGAACAGTATTGCGTGTACAACTGATTTAATGACACAAAAGACAGAAGTGCTAATAATAAATATATTACTTATTATTCAGTAGGGATGGGCGATATTGGCAAAAAAATTTATCCCGATAATTTAAGGCATTTAGCCGATAACGATAAATATGACGATAAAATAATGTTATGATTTGCAAAACTCTTGCAGGATTTGTGTCCGTTGTTTCTACTTAAATATCAAACTCGCGCGAGCTTTCGCGGGTCTAGGGTTCCCTTCTAGACACAACCCT